>JAKSZP010011097.1:0-54141 GCA_022478985.1 Massospora cicadina
AAGGTGGGCCTAGCCTCTATTCAGCTGACTGACACCCCAACCCTAGCACTTATCCTGCTTGAATGAATATGTGGATATGCTGACCTGTTTGATCCCGCTATGACCTGCCCACTCCCAGAGAACATCAAGTTTGACTTTGAGTTTTAGATGACCATGGACCTCGTCAAGATACCCTCTTTAATTTATCTCCTGTTCTTGAGGGAGGAGGCTTCCTTAGACTTTTGGGTTGCGACATGATTTTAAGTACAAATCTTGTAGAAAACCTTGCCAGTGGGTTCTCTTCCTATCTGTAGAGAAGTCTGATGTCTCACTTCGTCCCTGCATTGATTATGGCAATATGAACAATGTGACAAAGCCTGACCCACATCTGCTTCCCCTGGAGCAACAGATTGCCCGCTATGTGGAGAAGGCTAGGGTGTTCAGCATACTGTACTGCCTTTACGCCTTAAACAAAATTTACATTAAAGAAGGACAGGGTTGATTGACTGCTTTTCACACTCAGAAAGGCACCTACCAGTTCATGGTCATGCTATTTAATTTGAAGAATGGCCCGCCTGCTTTTAGAGGTTTTTTTAAAAGCTGTCTTGGGATACCTTATGGGAGCCTGTGCATTTGCTTACATGGATGACATACTGGTATTCTCTCTGGATGCAGAATGCAACGCCCGCCACCTTAAAAGCATCATGAAATGTATTGCACAGGCAAAACTTACTATTAAGCTAGCAAGTTCGAGTTCTTCCAATTCAAGGTTGAGTTTTATAAAACTTTACTTTCTCTTACATCCACATGATCGCCCCAGATAAGGAAGCAGCCATCTGCGATTAGACTACTCCCTCATCTCTCATAGAGTTACGCATCTTCCTTGGACATGTAATTTCCTCAAAAAGTTCACCCCCAGCTCTCAGAAGTTGCCTCCACTGACTACACCATATCAGGGAAGAAGCTTTTTAGTTAGTCCACAGAATGCAAAGCTGCGTCCAACGCCGTTAAGTCTATACTCTTGTCCAGCCCAGTGTTAGAACATTCAGACTCCAGCTGCCCTTTGTTGTCGCCACTGACGCTTCCAACTTTGTAGTGGGAGCTGCTCTGTTGTAGGGGAAAGAAGATGGAGTGGAACGGTCTGTTGCTTACTTTTCTAAGAAGATGACCATGGCGCAGCTCAGCTATGTTATTTACAATAAGGAATTCATTGCTGTTGTTGAGGCGGTACAGCACTGACACCTCCATCTGCATGGGCCCAAGTGGCCCTTTACTAACCGCATTGACCAATAAGTGGATGTATTACTGTGCCCCCCAGGAGGATTTCTGTAATGGGTGAGTTCATGCTAATATGCTACAAAGGATTTGGGAAATACAAGCCATGTTGTGGCCACAAAATTGACAACCCAGCTGAAATTCACTCCTGAACCTGCCTGATATTACTTAAAGTCATGATGTATTCTTGGACTATGGTTCCATCAATGCTGCACATGAGCAGAAGCGTCTGACTTCATGAAAAAGGTGATAATGAATTTAAAGCCTCAGCTAGCTCACTCGTTGAGATCAACTTTTCCAGTTTAGTGATAATTTTAATTTAAATAATTTAAATAATTTTAAGATGGCAAATATTTTTCTGATTGAATTTATAATTTCATAGAAAACAAAACTAATTTATCAGTTACCGTTTTCCCTTTTTATAGCATCACAAAACCTACTTAACAATGCTCATTTACCCTAGGCTTATAAAGATTACCAGATCAATGTGCGCAAAAGCTTTGTATCCCAGTGAATCATGATTCAGAGAATTGAAGATACTGGTTATGAGTTACACCGGATCAGCCTTCTCCAAAATTATGAATTCTTACCTATGAACTAGTTGTAATTAATTCCTCCTCCAGCAGGAAATCTTTCAACTCAACCTCTGGATTCATGAAAAAATCTGAAACTTCATCCACCAGGTTGATGTGTGGATCAGGACAAACCCAATCCGTCACATCACCTCCTTGTGAAGCCAATAATTCCTGGATCTACTCCAGGCAGTGCACACATTCCTCCAGTGTCTGCCAGGGTTACTTCATTACTGGATACCCTCTCCACTGTACTAAAATGCCGCTGGCATCTCACCCACCTCTCTTCAGTATCCACTCAACTCTGTACTCCTGGTTATTCTCCTCCCACAGTTCAACAGTAAAGGCTGCTCCAGAACTCGCCCTCAGAACTGCTGATATTGTGAGGCATGGCTGACCATATGAGCCTTTGATCCTTCCAGAAGGTCCAGTTCAAATGTGACCTTATTATTGACCTGAATCACCCTATCTGGGCCCAAAAACTTTGGTCCAAGCTTCCAGATTTTCAGTGATACGGCGTAATTTTTTTCTGCCACCAACACCCAATCTCCAGAGAGAAAGAACGGATCTGGCGCTCTTTATCAGTCTGTATATCACTTCTACTAATCTATGTCATGCTCCAGATTTCCCCATAACTTCTTCCTGATGTCCATCATCTTGCGGGATAATTTGTCTGCCCTCTGGCATGATCCGCCACTTGACCACCAGTCCAACGCTGAATTCAACCCATAATTTGCAAAAAAAGCAGGTTCATAGCCATTGCTGACTGACAGTGGTTATTATAAGCAAACTGGGCCAATCTGACTCAAGCGGCCCAATCATCCTGAAAGTCTAAAACATAGCATCATATGTTTTGTTATAATATCTGTATACCCTTTCTTTCTATCCATATGATTAGGTATGGTATGCTGAAGCCTTACATGGGTGAATCCTCATATTCACAAGCAAATTTACCAGAATATTGATATGAATTAGGGGTCTGCAATCTGAAGCGATATTTTCAGGTAGGCCATGTTGGGAAACTATTTCATTAATGAAAATCTTTGCGGCATCCTTGGACAAAGAATTGGAGGTACACCGGAAAAACTTTCTGTATTTAGTCAGCCAATTCACAATAACAATTATTGCATCCTTTCCTTGGATCTTGGTTAACTCCTTAATGAAATCCATGTTAACTAACCCTATGACCGACTCTCCATTTGTAGTTGGACTAACTTACCAGCGGGCTGCTTCTTTAAAGACTTTGACTGCATGCAAACCAAGCATTCCACCACATACTACATAATTCTGAAGTCAAAGTGCTTGCTTCACGCCACCAATCCCTAGTTTGACTAACCTCAGTGTTCACCTAGGCCCTAGTTGTTGAGGAACCAGAACTGGTGGTAGCTGGTTACTGATGGCCAACCATGGACCTGAGGTGATCCTCAGCTGAGAATCCCGATAGGTTCTCCCATTTACCAGGGATTTGGTTACACTGAGGGGAACTATCCCAGCAGGGCTCCCTCACCAACGGATGGTCCGCCTGGAATGGGGACAGCCATCCAGCCATGCTGGACTGCATACCCCTCTCACTCTTTGGTTGGAAAAAGCGCCATCCTGGTCAGTATGGGAAGACCATCACCAACTTGGTGCATGGGAGTGGGGGTGCACCACAGCCAAGCGCTGGGCGTGTCTTCTTGTGCCATGTAAGTTGAATCTGGCATCCCAGTCCTGACTTACCCTCACCGTTTGTTTTTTGCCACAAGGGTCCCAGAATTTCTCCAGGCGAATTTTCCTGGGGCTAGAGTTAACTCACCCCAGAAAGCCCTTGTGGTGACGGCCTCACGCTGTGGGGCTCCTCTTTAGGAGGGACCCTTCTCTATGGGGGGTAAAGTAATGATCAAAATTTTCCTAATAATTGCATTTCAACTCAGGTTCAAATTTTCCAAATTCCAAGTTAAATCATATAAAAGAGTTCTTGGTTTTGGTCAGGCTTAGGCGCTGGGTTATGCCTCGCCCAAATCATTGATTAGGCTCATATAAGCCTAATTAATGGTTTGTGTGGTGTCACCAAAGAGCAACCATAAAAAGGCGCACCTGCCAATTATAGATTTAGCTTAATAATTCTCTCCCCTGAGTTCTCCCCCTAAGGAGCATTGTCAGTTTGCTCTTATACAAACTCTGTTTTATGGGCACTATTTATGTCATGAATAAAAATAAAGGTTGTTTTGGGGTTCTCATGCCTCATTCACCTGTCACCTTTTTGGTTTCAGCATCAAGGAGTTCTTGCGTGGTTTGGTTGGACCAACTGCTAATCATTTTACAGACAATGTCAAGTCAGCATATATTGGCACTGTCAGTGATTGAAACAATTTTGCATTTTAAAGTGGTTGAAACTGGTACATTTCCAACTATTACAATCCTCTCACCAGTCCCAGTGGTTGGGCATACTGCCTGTGTTCAATTTCAAATATGACTTCATTAAGGATACCTAAAACCTGTTACCAGATGCCCTATCTCAGAACACTGCCTTCACTCCAGACCCTGCACAAGTTCACGCCCACAACACCCAAGAGTTGATTAAGCTATAAAAGGTGAAGGAGAGCCCAATAAACAACTCCAAGATCTGCTTATGATGGAACCTTTGTAAGGGGATATTGCCATCCCTGCCTGTGTTAGCTCATCCCAACCCCTATCAGCTGACTATGACAAGATTAAGCAGGCCTGCCATAAAAATAGCGAACCACTGTACAAAGGCTACAAGTTGTTAGATGGTATCATCCTCCATCAAGGCAAGTGTTGGGTACCACCTGGACCCCTGCATGAGGAAGTGATCCACAAAGATCATGACCCTACAACTGCTGGCCACCCTGGAAAGAACTATACGCTTAAGTTGGTCCGCCGCACCTACAGTTGAAATGTATTGCCACAGATATGGCAAAATTCAGAAAATCCTGCTTAATTTGTAACAAGTCAAAAACTTCTCACCTGAAGAGCGCTGGGCTTCTTGTCCCCAACCTAATTGCAGAGGGCCCTTGAACATGAGTCTATTGATTTTGTCATAGAACTACCTTTGTCCCAAAGTTATGGTGCAGTAATGGCTGTAGCAAACCGTTTTACCAAAGTGGCACATTTTATCTCCTGCAATAACAATATTTTTTCAGTTGAGATAGCCATCCTCATCGTGAACCCCATCTTTTGTCTACAAGTCCTCCCCAAGGAGATTATCAGTAATCATGGCCTGCAATACCCTGCCAGTTCTGGAAATCCCTACTGTTCATTTTAGGCATCCGCCCCTGCCTCTCCATAGCCTTTGACCCTCAGTCATATGGTCAGACAAAGAGGGTAAACCAAGGTTTGAAGCAATCCTTGCGTAGTTGTTCTAAAGCTGAACAGAAGAATTGGGCCTCTTACCTTCCGCTGGCGCAATTTGCCTATAATAACCTTACTCATATTCCTTCAGGCACATCTCCCTTTTTGAAAACTTTGGATACAACCCCATCTTCAACCTGAGTCCATGGATTGAGTCCACCGTTGTTTCAGAAAATGAGCACGCCAAAGAGCTCAGAGACATACATCAGGCAGTGAAGGACCATCTTATTGATGCTGTGAGGATCCACAAACTATATGCTGACCGCAAGTGCTGCGAAGGCCTTGAGTACAGAACAGGCGACTTAGTCATGGTCAATACCAAGAACCTCCACCAGAAGTGACCCTGTCACAAGTTAGGCCCCAATCATTTTAGACCCTTCAAAATCATCAAGAAGATTGGCCCATCAGCTTACCATATTGACTTACCCCTTCCATCAAAGTGTTCAGCACACTACATGAGTTCCTCCTGACCCCTTTGATGGCCCCATGCTGCCTCACTGTGAGCCTGTAATAGTTTATTGCGAATCCCAATATGAGATCAATGCTTTTCTTGCCTCCTGCCTATTCTGACGCTAACTACAGTACCTGGTGTCCTGGAAAGGTTATAATGATATTGAGAACATTTGGGATCCCATTCAGACATGACCAATGCTCAGGGCCTAAATCACAACTTCCACGCTAGATTCCCTGATGCTGTAGGCACCGCCACCCAATTCTGCTTTGCATCCATAAGCTTCCTACCCCCCACAAGGACTTTGCATTGGCCAAAGTCCCTTCAGGCAGTATAGAACCACATCCAAGAGCAGAGGTTGATCTCACAGTTAGTGACATATCTCCTGGCGCTGAATGCCCCACTAAAGCGAAGTCAAATAAGCCCTTGGATCCAAGTCAAGAACACCTAAAAGTAACTGATGATCTCTATAAGTTTATTGACAGGAAAGGGGTTTTGACTTTGCATGTCAGGGCTGAGGAAAATGGCTCGTCTGAGGTGAAAAATCTGGCGGAAATTGACCCAAAAATATGTAAAATCATGCAATACTAAGTTACATAATTTATTAAATTTGTGAAATCTTGATTTAACTGAAAGGCGGAAACTTTATGAGTTGGATCAAAATTTGATAATCGTAAACTTCTGTAATTACTGGGAAATCATTGCAAACCTTCCCTTTAATTTTAGAACCCATCTGAGAAAGGCTTTGCTTTTTTCAGATACTCAGATAAATTTAATAAAGTTGAGGGATTTTTGTGAAAGTTTTCCCATACTTTTCTGATCATTTTTCAAAAAGTACCTCAGTTAGAAGTTAGAGATGACTGGAGTCCGTTTCCTGCTCTGGTTTGGCTCCTTTAGTGGGATGCAAACCCTCCGCACACTCCACAGCTTATTCCGCTGACTCCACCAAGAATCTTTTCTCCACTTTCTACCCCAATTCTTATGACACCTTTCCAAGCTCTTAGGGGCTCTTGTCCCTGATGGTTGTGATCAGTTTGGAGTGTGTTTTTCTCACCAAATTTATATGAAAACATAACCCAGAGCGCATGTGACGTTGCTTTATATTGTTGGGTCACTTTTCCTTGTTGTTATACCTTTGGCCTGGCGCTTTCCCTTCCACTAGCTCCTGTGCTCCAAATTCTTGATATTAACTGATAAAAGCCTTGATTTTTATGTGATCTTTTTCTCCTGTTGGATGGCTAGAATTAGCCAAACCTCTCATAGTTGTCACCTGTTGAAGCGGTTCACTATGTTGGTATTTTTGTATCCCTTCTGTTCTTGGTTGTTACTCTTTTCAAAGGGTATGCTGAGGATGTTGCGTGGCTCCCCTCACTCAAGATGTTCATACAGCGTGCATTAACTGCCACTATCAGCCTTACTCTCCACTATTTGCATAATTCCAAATTTAAAAAGGGAGACCTATAACTTGTTTTTCAATCTTAGGGCCTATCAGAAGTCTCAAGACAAGGACTTAGCTGACATCCTCCTTTTCCAGCTGCTTCTCTGCTAAATTTCAGTAGAAGCTCACCAATAATTACTCTCTGCGCGTTGTGACGAAACAGGACATCCTGACCATCACATTATCTTTATTATAGATAATATTAACAAAACAAAAACAATAATAAACTTAAAATAGAAAAAAAACACGAATTGGCCACAAGTGTATCAATTGAAGGCTAGTATATGTTTTCAAGGGATCCGCAGGATTCAAACTTCACCCATAAAATTTATTTAATTAAAAAATTTCACTCTGAACTTAGTGCCAGACCACATAAGCAGTTATAATTGAGAGGAACACCTTATCATAATGGTTCCAAAGTGGAGGAATTGCCAAGCAAATGGATATTTAAAGAAGTAGAAATTGACCAATTTTTTCCTCAGTTTTTACTCAAAATCCAACCAAAGTTTGAGCCTGTAAAATAGGCTCTAAATTTGGCTTTTTTTGCACCAAACTCCTATAACTTAAATTTATTTAGGCATGCTCACCAACTATGACATATGAATTCCTTAAGCATAATAAGAAAATTACTACATATACTTTAAATCTATTTTCACAATTTCACTATATATAATCATCAGACTTAAGAAAGTTTGTAGCATTATTTATGATTAATAAAAAATTGAGTAGATTCATCTCTCAATTTTGTATATTTCAGCAGTAATTGCTCAATAAAATCTATCTTTAAATAACCCTTCAATTATTTATTTTATTTTAAAAATTACACTATAAAGAACATATTCTCTCTGAACCAAGAGATTGAACTTAATCACTTTGTGGAATCCCTCCTATCTCTCTCTTGGGGTCAGGGAGCTCTGTTAGGGTTGATATTCTCTTAACTCTTATACAAGGATTCCTTCAACCCCAATATAGTATGTGTACATTAAGAGCTTTCTCTGTGGTGCTTTCAGAGTTATGAATATTGCTTGGTTGGTGTTACCCAACACTTTTGTCCACTACTGGAAAGAACCAGTCCGTTACACTGGTGAGAATAGTAGCTCCCTCTTGGAATCTCTCCTAGGCGTTGGAAACCTTTGTCAATCCCTGCAAGTTACCCCTGCTACCTTTGAAGATATAACTCCTTAGTCCACTTGGCCCAAGGAAACCTGACTATAGCTCAGTACTTGCGCCTGTTTCAAGCGAGAACATCAAGATTAATTTCTTAAACAGTTTAAAATAGCCCTCCTCTGCAAGTCCCTAGATAATTCTGGTGCTTCCCTTGACATATGGTATAACCCTCCTCCCTCCTTATCTGGGACGTGCTCCATCCTTTTGTCCCTGTTATCTAACAGCCTCTATGCTGCCAAGCCTAATTTTACCTCTGGAACTTCAGATCTTAGATCTTGATGACTCCATCACTGTGGGTCACCAGCAGGTATCAGATCCTATGTTGAAATAGCTAGCTGATACCCTGGCCGTTATGGACACTTCCAACCTGACCCTACAATATGGCCCTGTCAAGATTCCTTCCCAAATTAAAGAATTGGATGATGTAGATGATGAGAATCAAACCAAAGCCATCAAAATAGCTAAAACCAGT
This sequence comes from Massospora cicadina, assembly GCA_022478985.1. NCBI lineage: Eukaryota > Fungi > Entomophthoromycota > Entomophthoromycetes > Entomophthorales > Entomophthoraceae > Massospora > Massospora cicadina. The sequence goes on from JAKSZP010011097.1 coordinate 8,706, forward strand.
ATCAGGGATAATCCCCACTAAATTTCAATATCTCTCAATATTGAGTTCAATCCTCAACTAATCTTAATCCTATCTTATCAGGGATGATCACCACTAATTTGGTCGAATATTAATCGCCCAAAACCTCCTAATCTCAGGATTCAAACCCAATCCATGCGGCAAGAAAATCTTATTTGACCAAGACAACTAGCCTTCCGCAAAATTCCCAATTTATAATAATTATATATCTTAGCTTGGACTGCTTGGAGATTGACCAAGACACTTTCCTAATTTCTCTTATATTGTGAAAACTAAGCTAAGAAACTTTACTCTCTCTCTTTTAACCATTTTAAGCTAAATCGCCTACTTTATTTATTTATAGAAAAATTAGTAGTTAGGATCAATGACTTCATGGATTTTAACCTGAGAAAAGACTTTTCCAGCTAAAAAAAGCAACTACCAAAAGATCCAGCACCCAGGAACTTCAGGTTCCCTGGCCTTTAATTAAAATAGGTATGTGGTCAAAAACCCCTTGATCCAAACAAAACTTGTGCTCCCTTCCAGGTTTACCCTGAGTTCACAATTAAACTATTATATAAGGAGCAATAACAATTTGATATTAGATCCCTCTCTGGATCAAGAATGCCTTAACTTTGTGGCTAAATTAAACGCTCTAATACTTGGGATTGAATAAAGAATCCTCACCATTGAGCAACGCCAACTTGAACTTTGGGATGCAATTACTGAGCTAAAAGCGAAATTTAGCAGTTTACCCCTCTCATTATTACCAAATTGCCCATCATGCCACCCATAATTGGTTGGATTCAATAATTGAAGATACCAACGATTTACAAATTCAGAGGGACGCTCTCCACCCTTAATTATATCCCAATGCTAGCAGTTCTTCATCAGGTGAAAATGCACCCCCAGTTGCAATTTATTTCGTTTAAACATTAACTTCCACAGTGGCACATTCAAATCATTTTTTAAAGAGAAGCACATTCCAGGTGAAGGGAGTAATTTCTCTTTCTTATTTTGTTTTGAAAATGCTATGGAAGAAGCTACTGAAAACCAAAGGCTTAAACACCTAACCAACTTTCTTAGTCACTTAGATCAAGACATTATGGTACCTCATCAAATGCATTGCAAGATTTGGGATGATGCCAAGACTGCTTTGCTTCAGGAATTCAGGAGCGACTTAACTTATCCAACCAAATGCAATTTTTTATGGACATAAGCCTTAATCAGGTAGAAACTAGCACTGAGTTCGCTCACCATTTTTACCTTGAGGCTCAAACGTTGGTCACCAGAAAATGTCTTATTTTAGGTAATGCTATCACTGCTTCATTATCAGTGGTAAAAAATATGACTAACATTCTGATTTATCTTATAATGGTGAAGTCTAACTGGATTTCTCACATCCATATCAAAGAAGCCATTTTGGAGATTCTGGCTGACCTACTCAAACCTACTGGGCCCACTCGTTTTAATAAATAAGTCTCATCACCAAGTGCTTGTGGTTACACCCCCCCCAAATCGCCTATCCCTAAATCATCCTGCACTTTTTTCAAGAGAAACAACCATAATATAGACACTTGTCGCATCCTTTTACATGGGTCATCAAAAGATCAATCAGTATAAAGCAGTAGGCTCCCTATGCTGATGACAATCATTTGCCTCAAGACCCTTGTACTAGCTCTAATTCTAGCCCAGCACCTTGGGATAATTTTTGTTAGAAGCGCCTGCAGAAGTCAATGTATCTCTTCCTATCTAAAGAAATAAAGATCTTCAGCTTTATTATTTCTATATTGGCAGCTACCTAAATAAATCTTGGAGGTCAGCTCCTCTATGGAAAGCCAAACGCCAGCTGATAAAACCTTTAAAATCTTTGAGAAGCCCTGAAATTGGCCGTGTAAAAATCCTAAGCTTGCTTCGCTACAAATCCCCCACTAAAGTTTACTAGCCATTAAATCTCAGTTTGGCTCTTTGGTGGTTCAAATAAAGATAGTCAGTCATAAGGTTAGAGTCTTGATGATAATCGATACCAGCTCACCGGTTAACGTTATATCCTCCCAACTTATCCAGAAAATAAAAATGGCTCCATACTTGATCCACAAAGCTGAATTTGGGATGTCTGGTGATTGGATGACTAAAGCAATTGGGGCATATTACGCCTTACTTCTCTAATTTGGAAAGTTTTTAATTACTGCCCCCGCTGTTGCTTTAGAGAACAATAGCTATGAGTTGCTTATTGGAGTCCAATTAATGTGGTAATTTAATTGCATCGCCAACTATAAAGAAAAGTACCTGTCCCTACTAGGGTATTGGATTCCATTAATACCTGACCTCCCAGTCAAAATTAAAGGAGCCCCAAAAAAACGAACATGCTTTCTCAAATACCCATCCTCCATTTGCAAAGTCAAATATCAAGTCTTAGAAGTCAAAGCTAAGTTACCCCCTGAGGCTGTGGACACCAAAGATGGAATTCCTCTGTATTTCCTCCATCCTATTACAATACCCTCTGGCTCACAAGTGATTGTGGATATGGGAATTATGATTCACATCCCTCTTAATCAAGTTTTTGAGCTAAGTGGACATCCAAACCCTTCAATCAAAGAAGCGTTGACCTGCCAGGGATTTTGGATCCTGCCTATGGGAAATCTATCTCTACCTTAATGGAGAATGTATCAAATTAAACCCTCTAATTTCCTCAGCATGCCCCTATTGCTTATTTAAATTTATGTTCCATTGAGAATATTGCTGGTGTGAGTTGTTTTGTTTCCTTAAAAGATTAATGGTTTTATTCTCTATCCATCATAGCTTTAGTTGACAGTTAAATTGCGAAAAATCTTACTCCTAATGAACGCCAGAACGTCAAACACCTCCTTGAAGAGTATGGTGATATTTTTTCATTGGGGCCAAGTGACTATGGAAAAATGTCAGGGGTTATCCACCAAATTGACCAAGGATCACCCTCTCTTTTATGCTTGGACATACAGGAAATTTAAGGTCAAGTAAGCCCAAATGACCTTATAGTTACAGCAAATGTTGGAGGCCGGGTTACTTGTGCCTTCTAAAAGCCCATGGGCTTCCCCACTCCTACTAATCTGGAAGAAGGATGATGGCCACCGTGTTGTCATGGATTATTGCCAGCTCAATTCAATCACAATAAAAGGTACCTATTCATTGCCACATATAGATAATTCCTTACACTTGATTTTGGGTTCCCACTATTTTTCAGCTATAGATCTCGCCAGTGGGTACTAGAAAATTGATTTATCACTGAAGGATTGTAAAAGTGTGCCCTCATTTCAAGTGAAGGTATATTTAAACCCAATAAAATGCCGCAGGGGTTATGTAACGTCCCTGCTACCTTCCAACGCACCATGGATGGAATTTTAAGTGACCTGAAGCGTTCACGTGTACCAGTCTATCTTGATGACATTACCATTTTTTGAGAAGTTTTACTGAGCACATAGATAAACTTCCCCAAGATTCACAGTAGTCATGGTAAGCCTTGTTAAAACTAAAGCCTTCAAAAAGCTCTTTCTTTCAGAGTAAAGTGGATTTTTAGGTCATAAGGTAGGTTAAGCCAGAATATCCCAATGGACAATAAGATTATGGCCATTCCTGAGATGTCCCACCTGAATCCCTACAAGACATACAGGTTTTTTTGGGATGGTGAGATATTATTTCCAGTTTATTCTCCATTTTGCCGACACCCCTCAAGCCTCTAGTGTATTTATTGAAAAAGGGAATATCCTTTCAATGGAAGAAGGAGCAACAGTAGGCCTTTGACCTCTTGCACTCAGCTCTCTCCCATCTACCACTACAAATACATCCCAGCTTCAATAAACCCTTTCTCCTTTTTACTAATGCTAGTATATAGCCATCAGAGCCATACTATCACAGCATGACGAAAGCTTATTAGACCATTCTATTGCCTATTATAGCAAAACCCTAACCTGAGCTGAATGCAACTATAGCATTACAGAGCATGAATGCTTGGCGGTCCTACTGGGTAGAGAACTTCCAACCCTACTTATATGAAAATCATTTTATTTTAATTATAAATCATGCTTCTTTGCAATGGTTAAAGCAAATGAAGGATCCTGATGGGATGTTAGCCCAATGGTTGGTAAAACTTCAAGATTACCATTTTTCTATTATTCATTGACCAGGGCTCATCCACCAAAATGTGGATTGCTTATCCAAGCTCCCCATATTAACTCTAAATGACCCTGAGGAGAATCGGCTCTATGACCTCTTAATCCAATCACCTTTATGGAAATATGAATCCCTGACTTTTCAAAAAGAATTAACAAAAAAGTTGGCAAATCTTCAAGTTAAAAACGGTAAACTGTACAAACTGTATATCCAAAATGGTTGCCCTATATATGACCTTCAACTTGGATTGACTTATATTATAGGGACATTGTGAGGTCGTACATGAGGGAAATTTGGAAAACTTACCAGTGGCTCAAGACTCAATGCTACTGGGAAAGAATGCTTGTCTCCATCCAAGATGTATTAGAGGCCTGCCTGGTATGTAAAAGTCAATCCAGACCTAATTCCCGATCTCAACATCCAGTGATTCCACCCTGTGAATCCTTCAATACTATTAGTAGTGTTGTGGGACCTCTCCTTTGAGCCTATAATGGTTATTAGTTCCTCCTTCTAGCGGTGGATTTTTTTTCTAAGTGGATCGAAGCTGTATCACTACCCTTTGCTTCATCAACAGCTACTGCCATGTTTTTATATAATCAGATTATCACCCAACATGGGTGCCCTAACATAATTCTTTCTGATAACGGGAAAAACTTCCAATCCTCACTGGTAGAGGATTTAACAAAACTGATGGGATCCACTCAGGTATTTTCCACTTCCTACCATCGTGAAACAAATGGAATGGTAGAGTGGGCAAATGGTACAATAACTGCAACCCTCCAGAAAATGGCTATGACTGATTCACTTCATTGGCCCTAATATTTGCATAGTGAAATTCTGGCCTATAGAATCAGCTATCATCTAATGATTAAGATGTCGCCTTTTAAGCGTTGTATGGAAGAAATCCCCAGATGCCTTCTAAAGTGCAGGCTATGCTCAATCAAGCCTATCCCAAAGCCCCTGAAGTCACTATGACAAGTATTGCAATGAGATCATACAGCTTCAGGCCCTGGCTTATGAGAACTTATCTGCTACCACTAGTAGAGAAATAAATAAGTTTAATGACAAACATGAACCTCTGCGCACCTTCCAACTGGGTGACCTAGTCCTTTTCTATCATCATTGGCCAGGAGGTTGTGATATCAATTTTGGTAACCAATTGGTCAGAGCCCAACAAAGTCATTTATAATTAGGGCAACGTACATCAATTGTAAAGGTCATTCAGGGTACCATAGTCAATCACACACATAGTTACTTTCTCCATATGTTTTCCCGCCTGCACCAAGATCTAGAGGGGACATTGTCAGGATTGCTTCTTAAATCAAAAATTCAGATGAGGTAGATGATTGGAATTGAACCCAAGCCATAAAAATAGCTGAACCCAGTATCAGGGATAATCCCTGACAAATTATAAGCCCTCTCAATATTGGGGACAATCCCCAACTAATCTTGAGAACTTTCAATATCAGGGATGATCCTCACTAATTTGGTCAAATATTAATCTCCCAAAACCTCCTAATCTCAGGGTTCAAACCCAATCCATGCGGCAAGAAAATCCCATTTGACTAAGATAATTCCCTGTTACAAAATTTCTGATTTGTGATAATTATAGATCTTAGCTTGGAGTGATTGAATATTAACCAAGACACTTCCCTGATTTCCCTTATATTGTAAATCTATTCTAATAAACTTTACTCTCTCTTTTTCCCATTTTAAGCTGAATTGGCCTACTTTAATTATTTATAGAAAAATCAATTGTTAAAATCAATGACTTAAGAAATGTTACCCTGAGGAAAGACTTTTCAGATAAGAAAAGCAACTACCAAAAAATCCAGAACCCAGGAACTTCAGGTTTCCTGGCCTTTAATTAAAAGGGTCAAGTGGACAAAAAACACTTGATCACAACAACCCTTCCATACTCTCCCAGTATCACTTGTAATAGCAGTGAGCTTGCTGAAAGGCGAGACTGAAACCTTTGTTATAGGTGGGGGTTTCCTAACTAATAGCCCTTCACCACCACGCTCCAAGGAGTACCCCTCTCTTTGTCCTCAAGAGTAAAAGGGGTTACTAAGTCTAAACCATTTGATTCAGAGCTTTCACTTCACTTTAGCTTTGAAACTTCAGTTGCCGTTTTAGAACACATAACTCCTGTCTAACTTGTTGTCCCAGTTGGCCCAGTTAAACTATTCTTCCCTATCACTCCAGAGTCACTTCTCATGGCGGATCCCATCCAGAAATGGTAGAAATCCATGAGAAGATGATTGAAGAAGAGCTCTCCAGGGCTGACCCCACCAAAAAGCTTGGCTGTCCTGATTGGTGTATTTTCATTCTATAAGGATCTCCCTCCCATTAAACATAGAGCATCAAGCTACCCTACACCATTCAAGTCCCATGGGCAACTCACTGGCAGTGTGAAGTCATAATCTGTGGATTCCTCATGGGGTACTCTCACTTATACTCCACCCTCTGAGCTTGGAGCCATTCTGTCCTCCCTTGGCTCCATGGAAAATAGACCCTTCTCTGCTTACTCCTTGTTTATGGCTACCTTTTTTATGCGTGGAAGAATTTCCAAGCGCTCACTTTGGTGGACTTGTGCTAATGAAAACTTCATCCATCAAGAGCTGATGGAGGCCCTGGACCTACCCCTAGGGGATGGTCAGTTTATGAAGGGTGTTACATCTTAAACCATTTTGAGTTATTGTGTATAGACACCTGTTCCCTTTGTTGAAGGCAATGGGTACTTTTTGGAGAGCTTCTCCTCTATAAAGAACCTTCTATGCCCTGTTACTTGTGGGTTGACGGGTGGCGCCAGTTTGACATCTCTACTAACCTCCTAGCCTCTAACATGCACGTAATTCCTGGAGGAGTCACAGTTACCATCCTTTGCCTGGATGAGAGTGCAATGGTAATCCCTAGAAGGTAGGTCCCCTCTCCTAAGGTGGGACTAGCCTATATTAAATTGACTGATACCTTAACCCCAACACTTATTCTTCCTAAATGCATATGCAGATATGTTGACCTGTTTGATCACACCAAGTCTCACACTCCCTGAACACACAAGTTTGAATTTGATTAAGTTGACCTTAAACCTCATCAAGATATCCTCTCCAATTTATCCCTTGTCCATGAGGGAGGAGGCTGCCTTGGACGTTTGGAATGAAGTCATGCTCTCTAAGGGTCAAATCTTTAAGAAATCCTCACCGTTGTGCTCCCCCCTCCTGTTTGTAGAAAAGTTTGATGTTTTACTTTGTCCCTACGTTGATTATGTCAATATGAACAATATGACAGTGTATGACCCCCATATTCTCCATCTGTAGCAACAGATTGCCTGCTACGTGGAGAAGGCGAATTTGGATAGCAAGCTAGACTGCCTCAACGGTTTTAATCAGATCTGCATTAAAGAAGGCCAGGAGTGGTGACCACTTTTTGTACTTGAAAAGGTATTAACCAGTTTAAGGATTTGCCGTTCAGCTTAAAAAACGCCCCCACCTGCTTTCAGAGGCTCATTGATGCTGCCTTGGGAAACCTTATGGGAACCTGCACAATTACATACATGGATAACATACTGTCTTCTCCTCAGATGCAGAATCCCACGTCCGCCACCTTATATCTGTCATGGAGAGACTTTCACGGGCAAACCTTACAATTAAGGCTAGCAATTTCAAGTTCTTCCAGTCCAAGGTTGACTTTCTAGGAAACATTATCTTCTCCCAAGGCCACATAATTTCCCCAGATAAAGCAGCAGCCATCCACAATTGGGCCATTCCCTCATCCATCACAGAGTTACGCAGCTTCCTTGGGATGAGTAACTTTCTCAAGAAGTTCATCTCCCCCAGCTCTCAGAAGTCGCCGTTTCTCAACACATCTTCAGGGAAGAAGATTTTTTAGTTGAACCACAGAATGCAATGCCGCGTTCCATGCCATCAAGTCCATACGCTTGTACAGCACGGTGTTGGTACATCTAGAATCCAACTGCCCATATATTGTCGCCACTGACGCTTCCAACTTTGTGGTGGAAACTTCTCTACCTCAGAAGGGGGAGGATGTAGTGGAACAACATGTTACATAATTTTCTAATATGATGACCTTGGCACAGCTTGACTATGCAATATATGATAGGAAACTGCTTGATGTTGTTGAGGCGTTACAACAATGGCGCCACTTGCATGGGTCAAAATGGCATTTTACTGTCTGTAATAATCACAAGGCATTAATTTACTACCGCGCCTCCCAGAAGCTATCCCCTTTCCAGTCCTAGTGATTGTAAATCCTGTCTGTGTTCAATTTTCAATATTACTTCATTAAGGACACCCAGAACCTGTTACCAGATACCCTATACCAAAACTCTGCCTTTGCCCCAACCCAGCATTAGTCAACACCCACAATAGACAGGTGCTGATTAAGTTGGAACAGGTGAAGGAGAGTACACTTTCTGACCCCCCCCACTCTGCTTATGATGGAACCTTTTGAAGAAAAGGCTGACACTCCTGCCTGCATTGGGTTGTCACAACCCCTGTTGGCCGACTATGATAAGATTAAGCAGGCCTGCCATAAAAATAGCGAACCACTGGACAAAGGCTACCAGTTGTTAGGTGGGATCATCCTCCATTGAGGCAAGTGGTGGGTACCACCTGGACCCCTGCATGAGGAAGTGATCCACAAAGATCATGACCCTACAACTGCTGTCTACCCTGACAAAGTCAAGATGTTTGAGTTAGTTTGCCGCTCCTACAGTTGGAAAGGTATTGCCAGATACATGGAAAAATTCTTAAAGTCCTGCTTGACGTGTGACCAGTCAAAGCCTAGCTGCCTGAAGAGTGCTGGGTTTCCTGTCCCCCTCCAAGCTGTGAAGGGCCCTTGGACATTAGTGTCTGTCAATTTTATCATGGAACTCCACTTGTCCCAGGGCTATGATGCAGTAATGGTTGTAGTTGACCTGTTCACAAAAGTGGATCATTTTATCCCCTAAAATACCACTATTCTTCAACCAGGACAGCCCGCCTCTTTGTAAACCATATCCTTTGTTTACATGGTCTCCCCTAGGAAATTATCAGTAAGTGTGTTTTGCAAATTACCGCTCAGTTCTGGAAATCCCTACTTTTCATCCTAGGCATCCGCCCCTGCAGCTCAACAGCCTTCCACCCTCATCCAGATGGGCAGATGGAGTGGGTGAACCAAGGTTGGAGAAATTCTTGCATAGTTATTCCAACGTTGAACAGAACAATTGAGCCTCTCACGTCCCGCTGACTCAATTTGCCTATAATAATCTTACCCATACCTCTACAAGCACTTCTCCTTTTTGCAAACTATGGATACAACCCCACTTCAACTTAAGTCCACAGATTGAGTCTACCGTTTTTTCTGCCAAAGAGTGCACTAAAGAGCTCAGAGACATACATCAGGCAGTGAAGGACCATCTCACTGATGCTGTGAGGACCTACAAAGCATATGCTGACTGCAAGCACCGCAAAGAACCTGAGTACAATCCTGGTGAGTTGGTCAAGGTCAACGCCAAGAACCACCACCTAAGCAACCTTGCCGTAAGTTAGATCTCAAGTGTGTTAAACCCTTCAAGATCCTCATGAAGGTTGGCCTGTCAGCTTACCAGGTTGACTTACCCCCCTCAATCAAAGTGTTCAGAAACCTACACAAGTGCTTCCTGACCCCTTTTGATGGTCCCATGCCACCTCTAGCTGAGCTGTCATAGTGGATGATGAAACCCAATATGCGATCAATGCTGTTCTTGCTTTTTGCCTATCCTGACGCCATTTGCAGTACTTGGTGATCTGTAAAGGTTATGATGAGACTGAGAACAGCTCAGTATCCTATTGAGATATGACCAACGCTCAGGACCTAATTCATGACAGCACGCTAAATTTTCAGATGCTGCAGGTTCTGCCACCCAAGCTTCTTAGCTGCCATGAAGCTACCTGCCACCACAAGAATTTAGCCTTGCCAATGTCCCCTCAGGGAGAGTAGAACCCACCCAAGGGTGGAGGGTGATATCACAGTAAGAAACATTTCCTGGTGTTAAACACCCCTCCAAAGCAAAGTCAAACAAGCTTTTGGAGCCAAGGCCAGGACCCTAAAAGTCACTGATGACCTCTTTAAGATTATTGACTGGAAATGGGTTCTGTCTTTTCCTGCCAGGGCTGAGGAAAATGGCTCATCTGAGGTGGAAAATCTGGCAGAAATTGACCCAAAATTTGGAAAATAACACAATATGAAGTTATGAAATTTGGCTGAATTTGTAATCTTTTGATTTTATGAAAGACAAAAATTTTACAGTTCAGTTAAATTTGATGATTGCATGAAAATATGTAATTGGTAGGAAGTCATCTCAAATTTTCCCTTTAAAATTTAGACCCCAGTTGAGGAAGACTTTGCTTTACTCAATAATCAGATAAATTTAATAAAGTCTAAAAATTTTTGTGAAAGTTTTCCCATACTTTTCTGATCATTTTCCAAAAATAATACCTCAGTTAGAAGTTCAGCGATGGTTAAAGTTCATTTCCCACTCTGGTTTGGCTCCTTAGTGGGATGCAAACCCTCCGCAAACTTTGCATCTTTATGCCGCCCACTCTGCAGCCTATTCTGCAACTCTTCAATATCTTATTTCGCCACTTTCTGCCCCAATTCTCATGCCACCTTTCCCATATTTCAGGGACTCTTATCCCTGATGCTTGTGGCCAGTTTGTTGTGATTTTTACTCAACAAATTTATATAGAAACATAACCCAGAGTGCCTGGTATGTAGCTTCATTTTGTTAGGTCACTTGGCCATGTTGTTACACCTTTGGCCTGGTGCTTTCCCATCAATTACCTCCTTCACTCCAGTATCCTTGACAGAGACCACATCAACAACCCTGTTCTGACAAGCTTAGGTAATTCCTCCATATTCTCACCTAGTCCTTATTTTTCCTAGAACTATTAAAGTGCTAGGAGGATATGAAATAAAGGATCTTTTTAGTTTTAGGTTGATTTTTGTCTAATTGAATTAACTAGAGATTTCTTCCTACTCAAAGTAGCAGAGATTGCCTTGAGGATGTTCATTCCATCAAGATATTTGCCCTAGGGACCTAAGGTCTGCTAGGAGATTTTTATGGCACTATTAGCAAATAATAATTACATAGCCTTTAAAGTTCCCAGCCTTCAAATTTATAATAAAAACCCCAACAGTGGCTACACTTAATACTTTGTTACCCTCCCTATTTTAATGAGGATATCAGTAAAGTAGTCACCAGGGGTAAACCCCATTTTGGATGACTTATGGCAGCATGATGTGGCTCTGCCCTTAGGGTGATTCCTACCCAGTGGGCTAAGTTTCATGATCATTCCACACGTCTGGCCCTTCACGTTCCCAGAGAGGATTATGGACCCCCTGGGGTGCCCAAGGAAGCAACTGCTGCAGAATCTGCAGTAACAACTTTTGCAACTGTGTAATTACTGATAGTACATTAGTAAGTGATTATCAATTGTCATCCCTCCGTTGTTTCCCTCCCAATGAGATTGTAAAAAAGTTTCTATAACTCTCATGGTTCTAGTGTGGTAGTGCATGTGCATGTGCACAGAGCCAACGCATGGAAACTAGCTGTCATTACCAAAGTTACTAGAGCCCAGAAGAGGGTTCTGGAGCAATAATAACTCAAGGGAAAGAGTGCAATTATTATAAAAATAACCACACCAAAAATGACGCAGTGCACAAAGAGAAAAGGGGTAAGCGCCCCAGGTTGAAGGGAACCTGGGCAAACCAACGGTTCACTAGGGGCAAACCAGATCATATATAAAATGATATGGTGAATGAAGTGCAAGACCTCCTTGATGGGGTCCATGCACAGGATTATTTGAAATAACATAAGTAAAACGGAAAAACTGGAAAATGTTTACTGAGAAGTCAACCAACAAGGAATGTTGGTTGCAGAAAACATAATTAAACTTTGTCAGTGAATTTGGAGTCTGCTAAAGTGATCCCAAGCACAGATTCACCAATAGGCAAATATTACCATCCAAATTGGTAGAAAACATTGAAACTGACTTCACTCAAGTAATTAATTGAAGTTGTATCCTACCCAAACGCATAATTTGGTAAATGGAACAGGTTTCAAAACCCCATTTCTCAACTAACTGAATTAACCATCTGTGTTAATTAAAGTACTGTCCGTTTTAATTCCTGGGCTGACGTAAGAGGCTGGGCATTAGGAACCTCACTAGTACCAACCTGGGCATACTTGGCTTGTACCCAGCGTTGGTCTACTGTGTGCCTGAGGTCAGGAAGGGCCTGAAGCTTTACCTTCTGGGCCTCCTGTCACCCAGCCTTATCCCTAGGGTTGGTCCCCACTATGATGTCATTTAACTATGACATTACTCTCTCCTCCTGATGGGGCTCAGCCCCCCCTCCAGGGGCTTGCGCAAGGGAAAAGTTCTTGTGGGCTGGGGCCAATTTCATGGTGGCAACGGTCAGTTTGGGTTGAGATCCAGCAGCCTGGGGGAAACGCTTGTGGAATGCTTTAATCAGATCTTGGGCATGCACACAGTTGCACGCTGGAACCCAACTGTTTTCTGCAGCATCAAAACCCTTTCAAAATACCAGGTACTCAAGTCTTATCTTAACATGGCGGGAGGCTACTAATTCCTCCACTTCCTACTCTGGTGCCCCATCCATGAGATAGGACTCAGGAGCTCTGGTGGGGGGCCCTCAAACAACGTCAGTTTGCTCTCATGAAACACAGAGAAGATCTGAAATGAAGGGGGAAGATCTAGCTGGTATGAGGCATGACCCTTTATTCTAACAACGCGGTAAGGGACAATCCTCTTTGATCCCAGCTTCTTGCATAGCTTCTTGATAGGGATGTTATGATCTTCAAGCATCACAAGATCCCCTTCCTTATACGATGGACCCACTTGGCGTTTAGCATCAGTGTTATCCTTATACACTTGCATTGCCGCCTCCAAAATTTTGGAAACCCCCTGGTGGACCTTCTTGATAGTCTTGGCAAAGTCCACCACTGCTTCAACCTTAGATCCACAATTGGCTCCATGTTAAAGGCGGGGTTAAATCCATGGTTGGCGAAAAAAGGGGAACAACCAATCGAAGAGTGCAAAGTGTTGTTGTAACTAAATTGGGCCATAGGAAGGTGAGAAACCCAATCTGAATGATCCGCGGCGGTGTAACACCGCAAAAACTGTTCCAAGCACTAGTTCACTCGTTAAGTCTGCCCACCTGATTGGGGGTGATAGGCAGTTAAATGGCAGGGGCAAATCTGAAGAGTCTTACATAACTCTTCTCAAAAGACAGAGGTAAACTGGGGTCCCCAGTCACTGATTATTTCTTAGAAACCCCATGGAGCACAAACACATAAGTGACAAAGAGCTTAGCTATCTCAGCTAGAGTTATTGTCATTCTGCATGGAATAAATTGGGTGAACTTTGTAAAACAGTCCTCCACCACCATGATGGCATCATAACCATCAGAGGCAGGTAACCACAATGAAATCCACTTTAGGGAAGTCCATGGCCCTTCAGCCTTTTGGACTGGTACCAACAACCCTGCTAAAAGTTGCCAATTGGGTTTCATCTGATTTCATATCAGGCACTCTTTACAATACTTCCCCACCTGATCAGGCAAGCCCTTCCAATTGTATGTGCATCATATTAACTCCAACGTCTTTGCTTTATCAGGATGGCCAATGGTGAGTCCATCATGATGGTCCCAGATGATTTCCAGGCGCAGTGGTCCAGCAGGAACCCATAGGTGCCCCTGAAACCACACCAACTCATCATTCACGTGATATCCCCAGAATAGATCCTCTTGATTCAAAGTGTTCTTATCAAGGATCATAGTATATTTAGCTGCTAGCGGCTGAGAAAGGACTATCTTTCTGAACATACTATATTCCTCCACATTTTCCAGAGGTGCAAGCGCTGGCCCACCGGCCAGGGGAGAGGGAAATTGGGACACAATTTTATTTTGCAGAATCATCAACTGTTTGTTATGAACTTCTACCTCCTTTGGATCAGGTGCTAAAGCAGGGAGTGGCTCAAAGCATCCACTAAACCATTATCCTTGCCCTTGGTGAACTCATACGTGAATGCGAATTGGGCAAGGGTCTCATGCCAATAGGTCTGCCATGGGGTTAAGACATGAGGAGCGCGATAGTACAGCAAGGCATGGTGGTCTGTACATACCCAGAAAAGTTGGGATGAGCCATGCGAGTGGTGATGCCAACAAGTCAGCGCCTCCACCACTGTCAGTAACTCCTTGTCATAAACGGCGTAGTTCAACTCTGGCAAAGACATTTTTCTAGAAAAATATCCCACTGGATGCTCTATCCCATCTCTGCCTACTTGTAACAAGGCGGTCACTATGGCGAAGTTGGAGGCATCAGTAGACACAATGAACTTCTTTAAAGGGTTGACATGGCAAAGAACAGACGAGGACAATAGGGTGCACTTCACTGCTTGGAAAGCATCCTCCAAAACGGGGTACCACTGAAGCACCTTGGCACCGCTAGCCTTGAATAAGGGAGCTGCCACCTCAGAAAGTTTGGGTGTGAACTTTTTGAGGAACATACACATCCCCAAAAAGCTCCTTAATTCCTTGACTGAGGTGCGGGTGGGCCACTCACAAATAGCCTTCTCCTTGTCTGGAGTTATCATGTGTCCTTGGTCAAACATGACGTTGCCCAGAAAAGTGACCTGGGACTTGAAGAATTCACATTTGCTGATCTTCAGCGTAAGGCTGGCTGCCTTTACCTCTCCACCACTTGCTGAAGATGTACTGCATGGGACTCTGGATTGGGGAAAACACTAGGATATCATCCATGTAGGCAACCGCACATACCCCTAACAAGTCCCCCAATGCTGCATCAATGCGGCGTTGAAAAATAGCAGGGGCATTCTTAAGCCCAAAGGGCATAACCTGAAACTGGAAAATCCCTTTTCTGGTGCAGAATGCAGTTAACCACTCTTGTCCCTTTTTAATCCAAATCTGATTGAACGCATTAATCAATCCAACTTGGAGAAGAACTTCACCTTATCCACATAGCATGCAATCTGTGAATTCAAAGGGATAGGATGGAGGTCTGGTGCAGTAACATTATTGAGGTTTCCATAATCTATGCATGGGCATAGAGTACCATCATCCTTAACAAAGGGAAAAGGGGAGCAAACAGGGGAGGTCCACTGAAAAATCGTGCCTTTGGCTAACTGCTCCTTCACCCACACATCTAAAGCCTCTTCCTCCCAGGCAGTAAATAGGTAAATGAGAGAATAAATATTTACCAGATCCACAGTGAGTTTGAATTCACAGTCATACTTGGAATGATCAGGTAGTGCATTAGCTGAAGCTGCATCAAAGGAAGATTTCAAACCCTCTAAACAAGAAGGTAGGAGAACCACTACAGTGGGCTTCAGCATAGAGGCAAGGCTAAGGGTGTGAAGGTGGGGCCAGTGGGGCAAGTCACCCTGAGCATCAGCCTCAGACAAAGGAACAACTAGTGTGCGGCCATTCTTTAATTTAAGGATAGTGTATTCTCTTTCAATTTGGTTTTATTGTCAAACTTCCGTTACCACTCCACACCCAAAATGATAGGGTACAAGAGGTTTTTAATAGCTTGGAAGTGATCTGACAAGTGGTACTTGCCAACCTGATAGTCCACTGTCCCAATGATCTTCAGAGTGGGAACCACTTGGGATACCCCTCCCCTCATCATACCATCTGGCAGGTAACTCAGCCCAAGATATTCAGCTAGCACTAGTCCATAAAGTTTTCAGTAGCACCAGTATCCACCAGAATAGTGGTGCTGAGTTTCCCTAAAGGGGAGAAAAGGATAGCAGTCAATAGAAAATAGCCGGAATGGTCTTTATTTATGGCAGACAATGACAACACCTCACCAAAAATTCTTCCTCTGGCTCAAGCAAGCCAACAGAGTAAGGTTTGGAATCATAGAAGGGGGAGGGATAGTTGGCCACTCTTAATACTGAGGCCACATACCCCACCATGCCTTCTGCAGGTGCATATACTTTATCATATTTTAGATGAAGTTCTTTCTCTGCTTCCTGAGTGCCCCAGATCATGGTAGGGATCAAATGAGGGTTCTCAGAGGTTATTTGATATATTGGAATAGGGTTCTCAACTAGGCCATAAAAGCTAAGACTTGGCTCAGAGGTTTAGATAAGAGTATCATCATAAAACGCATTTTTAGATGTGAATGACCCTATTTCCCTAACTGCAATGAAATACACAATGTTATCCAAGGCCAAAACCCTCCAGGCCCATCTGCGCCAATTCTGCCAATATTATCTGAACGCGCTGTCAAAGGAAAACTTGTTTATTTTAATTGAAATTGATAATTTTGGTGGAAAGTTATGGAATCATGACTTTCAGATCTCAAAGCATCCATATCCACCAGGTATGAGCATGAAGGATAGATATTTTCCAGTAGGGAGCAACCATAATAATGCTGAGTTACTCCAACCTTCAGGAAAAAGAGGAAACAGCAGTGCAGCTGACCACAGCTGAAGCCCACAGCTGGCACCCACCATTTCCACTTCAGAAAAGTACCACATGGAAAAATTTTGTGCACATAGAATTGAGAGGTTGGTTAACTAATATAAGGAGAGGGTCTATAACTCTCCTGTTTTTAGCATGGTGGTGCATGGTGCACAGAGCCAATGCATAGAAACTAGCTGTTATTACCAAAGTTACTAGAGCCCAGCAGAGGGTGCTGAAGCAATAATAACCCAAGGAAAAGAGTGCAATCATTATAAAAATTACCACACCAAAAATGATGCAGTGCACAAAGAGGAAAGGGGGTAAGCATCCCAGGTTGGAGGGAACCTGGGCAAACCAACGGTACACTAGGGGCAAACCAGATTATATATAAAGTGATATGGTGAATGAAGCGCAAGACCTCCTTGATGGGGTCTATACACAGGATCATTCAAATTATATAAGTAAAACTGAAAATGGGAAAATGTTTATTGGGAAGTTGGCCAACAAGGAACGTTGGTCATAGAAAATATAAATTAAACTTTGTTGGGGGAATTTGGAGTCTGCTAAAGTGATCCCAAGCACAGATTCACCAATAGGCAAATACTACCATCCAAATTGGTAGAAAACACCAAAACTGACTTCACTCAAGTGATTGATTGAAGTTGGATCTGACCCAAACGCATAAAATAGTAAATGGAACAGGTTTCAAAACCCCATTTCTCAACTAACTGAATTGAACCATCTGTGTTAATTGAGTAAACTGTCCGTTATAACTCCTGGGCTGACATAAGGGGCTGGGCATTAGGCACCTCACTAGTACCAACCTGGGCATACTTGGCTTGTACCCAGTGTTGGTCTACTGTGTGCCTGAGGTCAGGAAGGGCCTGAAGCTTTACCTTCTGGGCCTCCTGTTGCTCAGCCTTATCCCTAGGGTTGGTCCCCACTATGATATCATTTAACCATGACAGAGATACCAAGTTGTTTGGACTGTTATATCTCCAGTATTCTGATTTGAGTTTTGGGTATCCACTCACCCAGTCTGGCTGGTCTTAACTTTATTAGTGACTTCACAATCAGCCTGATATTCCAGCAGAGCCTCAAACTATCATGAACCCCAAATTTGTGGCAACACCTATTCAAGGTTTCAGCAGTCCATTTTTGGTAAGGGGTTTAAGTTTAGATTTTGCTTCACTCATTAAGCTATTAGGCTTCCAACTCACCATAGGCTTACTGGTACTTTAAGCTCTGATGTGCTCAGTTTGAATAGATAAAGTAAGCCAAACTGGTAATTAATTGACAACTTGAGCCCGATAGGGGAAAGGAGGGGTTGAGTGAGAGTTGGTTTTAAATTTGGTTAAGACCCAAAGAAAGCAGATTTAAGCTTTCCTCAGCCTCCCTTAGATTGTGGGTTTAAATCAAAGCTGGACATATTGGTATCAAAAAATGAGCTTTTTACAATAACTTCAGTTCCTTTTAACCTATTGTTCCCAAATAAAGTGCAAAACCTTCCGTTGGGTACCTGTTATAAGCTTACAAAAAATGTGAAATTGGTTTAGTAGATTCTGAGATTTTTAAGCAGATGTAGACCCCCTAGAGATTTGTTATATAGATGATCCGAAATTAGATTTCAAGGCTAAAAAGCTTAACTTGAGATCAGTTGGGAAGCGAGCTTTTATACTCGCTTCCTGCAAAACTTTTATTAAAAGATGATATATAATTGTAAAAATATGATAGAAATAAATAACTTTAAAAGAATTCAATTAGTGCGAAACTTGATTGTAGCAAAATCATACCTTTTGACAGCCGGAAAAGTAGTTATATTTGAAATCATCTTTGGTTAACACAAAATAAGTTTTAATAAAAATTCGGGGATCTGGAAAGATGATAAACGCTTAGGATAGAAAATAGCTGCTGGCATGTTGCCTTCGAGACTCGGTCATTTAGGTGCGGCCATTATTCAGTATGAGACCAGGTAATTCGTTGCCCAACCAACATAAGTTTAAGACCAAGCCGGACAGGCCAATATTACGTCCCTGTAGTCCGGCATCGAGGTTCAGAATCCAGGAGAACGAAAATGATATAAACCTAAGCCGTAATGGAAAGCTAAAGAGCAAAAAGGTTAAAAGCCTTCAAAAGATCCCAGCGCATGCCAGGTGCATAAGAATCTGATCTGAAAATGCATAAACCGCATTTAAGCCTTTTTGACCACGAGAGCCTAGACTAATTAAAGTGGGGCGACGTAAGCTACAATGTAAGTTCTCAAAGTTCCCAACCTAAAGCTAGCTAGGCTTGCTTGTCATCCTATCAGATAGAACTTATAAAGTTCTGGATCATAGAACCCTTATTTTCTCTAAATTAATAAAATATCTAATTGAACATTTTTGAATGAGATTTGTACGCTTTTAAATACAATAGTTTATTTTTCTAAATTTATACTTAGCTCAGTATGGATTAGTTTATCTATAAGATCGATTCATGATAAAATCTATCAGATTAAAAGGATAATAGCATCATATTTAGTTAAAGTGAAAATATCTTTTTATTTGTATGTTAAGAAATAGCGTTGTAAGCGTAGCTGACTAATTCATTTTCACCGACTAAAAGGTTTACAACCTTAATTCTATCACCTGTACATCTAAGATACACATGTGACGATGTCGACTTCTTGTTGAGTCCCAAAACTATACATTCTTAATATAGTTAGTAAAATTAAGTTTAAAAATGGACTGACACTATAAATATAGTGAACGGGGAGCCTAAGTCTCTTACCTGTACTGACAATTGAACCAGCCTCTCAGAAGTTTCCTCAATCCTATTAGGCAAAAAGGCAAGTGAATATAGTCTGAGGCATCTTGGAAGAGTTGACTAGGTCAGGGCCTAGCAGGTCGAGGTGTAGAGGGGTGCCGACAATTCAGTCTGACCTCTGTTACCCGGCGGGTTTATTACGGAGTACATCGTTCCCGCGGCGTCTTTATGGCTGATAACAATATTCCCAAAATGTTTTAGGAATAGGTGGCAACCTCAAAATACATTTGAATTAAATAAATAAATCTAAAACTAGGGCTCGATGGCCCTACATGTTTTGATTAAGAGCTTTATTTTAGAGGATACGGAAATATTAGAATTTCAGAGTAGGGAGTCTAGGAAGCGTAACCCCACTCTACTAAAACAATGTACTAAAATTTAAAGTATTAAATATTAACTGGAAAATTCCGCAAGCTCACTCAGAATGTGGGTAAGGTCCTGACATCGGTTCCGTATTTGATTAAAAACTAAAATTATGGATTTGTAAAAAATACACGATTTCTCCGAATCGAATAAATCAAAGGCACGGAGAATTTGCAAAGTGAAATTTACCGTTAGCGGCCGAATTTCCCATTTATCGGGAAATTATATAATAAAACGGTTTATTACAAGAAAAGTGTGAAGTATAAAAACTTGGCAAGATAACTTTAAATTATCATCTTTTGACAAGCCAACAAAATATAACTAAATGTTATGATGGTTTCATTCTTATTAGTTGTATTCATCACTTCACTTGGTAATCTGGGTGTAATCAGTGGCTACAGCTACTATATCCAAACCAAAAACATGCCAAGTTACTATTCCCAACAATCGATTGTCCAACAGAGATACCCTTGGCAGAATTATCCACGCTGGAGAAATTCATACCCGAGATACCTTCGTCAGAGCTATCCACAACGTACATCTCAGCAATGGTACCCCAAACTGTACTACCCAAAGAACTATCCTCAGCAATCATATTTACAACAGAACTCTCCTAAGCGATGGTATCCACAGCAGAACACCCCACAACCTATCTACCCTCAAGATTATCCCAAACCCACTTACCCAAAATACAACCCTAATAAACCCAGTGGAAAGGAGGAGTTTGATTTCAGACATGCTTGACCAAGTGAATGAACTACGTAAAAAGGTTGGCGTTAGACTATTGGAACGCAGCGATAAGCTCATAAGGTCTGCCCAACTTCATTTTAAAGATCAAGCCAGAATGCACTATATGTCCCATACTGGTTCTGATGGCTCCCGTATCTCTTTACGTACTAAACGGGTGAGGTATCAAGGAGAGCTGTTGCTGAGAATGTCGCTTACAACCAACGGAGCGTTGACGACGTCATGAGAGCCTGGATCAAGTCTCCTAGCCATTATAAGAACCTCGTCAGCTCAAAATACACCCACTTTGGCGCTGGTATGGTCAACTTTTATTGGACCCAAAACTTTGGTGGCGGCAAATAAGTAACGCCTTTTTATACAAATTCTTATAGTAAAATATACTCCTTTAAGCTAATTGGTTAAATTTACTATCATCGAATAAAAAATCAATTATTAATCTATGCTTACAAAAACTAGATTTACCAATCCACGGTGTTTTTTAACAGACTTTGAAAAAGAATGTTCACGATTCGACCTGTGTGTTTTTTATATTTGTTCTTACATAACTCCAAAACTACTGGACCAATTTTAGATGAAATTTTTTAAAATGAAGGAGAATGCTCCAACTTAGGTACCATAACAATTTTATGAGGATTTGTATAATAAAAGAAAGTTTTGTATATAAAAAGTGAAAATCTATATATGTTTATGATGAATGGGGTATCGTTTCAGCAGAGCGCCAGTGGGTATTCGATTAATTCAACAGCTCTAAATCTGATGTCATATTTTAAATATGATGTCATTTTTCTATATTAAGTTTTATCGAAAGTGATAGTAGTCAGTTATGGTCTAGTTTATCACCAGATAAAAATAATTCTGGAATTGGCGAATCGATAGCTTTGAATTAACTTTAGTTTTTTATTATATAGAAATAGTGAGTTTCAAAAAAATATAGATAGTGAGTTTACAAAAAAATAGGAAAAAAGTAACTTTAAAAAATACACTAAATTTTTTAGGGAAAAACCTGACTTCAAAAATTTTTTTGGGAAAAAGACCCTCCTTTAAAAAAAGACACTAAATAGTATGAGATAATTGAGAAATTATGAATACAATAAAACCCTTTTTGAAGTCAGTGCCATATTTTAAACTGACTTATAATAGCTATTTATAATATATATACACTCAGCACTGTATATTCTAAGTTGCTTATAGTTTACACTTGGGCTCAATCCAGTGTATGCTTTAATTTGTATTTGTAAGCAGAATCATATAAAGTCAGGTTGGAAGATGGTACTTACTTCAAAAAGGGTTTTATTGAGTATTTATAATTTCTGAATTATTTCATATTATTTAGTGCCTTTGTTTAAAAGAGGATCTTTTTCCTAAATAAAATTTTTATTATTAAAATCTTTTTACATAATTGAGGTGGGTCAACCTTAGGACAAATATACCACACTGAGATTTTTTTAGCCAGCACAGGTTTCAAACTTGTGTTGAAAAAAGCCTACACTAGAGCAAAATCAAGAATTACCCTGCCAGGCTAACTACCCTTTATTATGGTAACCTTATCCCTCCAAGTCTTATTTTATAACTAGCCAATATCTTTAATAATGTTTTGACCTAATTTAGTTATAAACTAAATATCTTGGAGTTGTTTGCTTTTCCATTCATTTTTGGTGTTAATAACTTGCTATGACTAAAAGACCTCAACTGTAAGTCTGGAGACTCAACCTCTTGGGGTTGTATTGGGACAAGTTCCCTTATAGAAGAAAGAAGGGACCTAATGCCCCTGTGGAGTTCTTGGTCCAACTATAGGACTTAGCCCACATTGTTGATGAACATTGGGTAACAGCATCAGCCCCAAGGGATTCCTCCACAGCACCCTCTTTGTATGCTTCTTCCCTTTTTAACAAGATAAAGGGGCCTGTAGGTAGATAATCCTGGACAGAGGCCACTAGAAGCACTCCCACCCTCCCCTGGTCTCCACTCCCCATCCCTCACTTCCTTGAAAATTGAAAAATTGACCTCAAAACTCTGAAAATGGTTTCTGAGTCAGAAAAACTAGTCTGTAACACAAAACCCAAAATTCCAGGTTCTGGAGTGCCAATCTGAGTTGAGAATTTGTTTTGAAAAAGTTTAAAAATTATTTTAAATCTTTGTTAAAATTAACACCAGTGAAAAAAAGTCCACCGCCACTCTGATCCAAGCAAATCTGCTCAGGTTTTGATCAGTGAGGGACCCTCCATTACAGATCAGGAAATTACGTTGCCAGAGCTTCTATGACTTAGTGTGTAAGCTATCTGGCAACCCTTCAAGCCCAGGCTGTTTACACACAAGTATGTCAGCCTCTTTTGATATGATATCCTATGACCCCCTTTCTCTACTACCTAGCATTTAAGACAAATGCCTCTAGGTGTAAGTCCAGGGGAACATCCCCTCTGCCTAGATTGGGCAGTATTCCCATTCCACACTAAGAAGGTTCCTAAGAGGTCAGCTGTCCCTTTTTGTCATGCAGGGTGATCTTGCCCATGTGATAGATGAGCGTTGGGTAACAGCCATCTCTCTGAAGATTACCCCACCAGTTCCCACAATTTCTTCTGCTAAATTAGTATGGTGAATTGAATAAATTTGTGCTGAATTATCCAGAAAACTTACTCCCGTGGTAACAAGGCCCAATGGGTGCACACATTCAGGTAATGGAGTAATGGTCCAAATCCTCAGTCACACTCACCAGTGGCATCAATCCACTGAGAAATGATGTGGTCAATTCAAAATCTGCCTTCAGAACTTTGGAAACAACACCCAGCGGGCTTGTAACTGTTAAGTTAAGAATGCTCAATGTTAAAGTTGTGAAAAAATTTGACAATGGCATCAGGTCATCATTAGAAGAAGTAATCAACTTAAAATCCTCCTTTTTCATATCATGATCTTCACTTAAAAATCCCACTCGGCAAAACAGATGCCCAAGCAACTGGGTGTGGATGGGTCAGGTGTCCCAAACCCATTCCTGACCTCTTGTGACTGCCCTTATGTGGGGTAGCCCTGGGAGGTTCCCATTACCCATCGGGCAAGACATCATCACATTAACTGTTGAAAAGATGGTAAAGTTGAAATTTGGGCATCTGAGGCCAAAATGGCAGTGACTTGACCCACAAACCAACTCTTTCATAGTCAATTCTCATTAGGTTCAATCTTATTTTCCCCTCCCTCTAAAATTTTCCAGGTTAGATTAATATTTGAGAAGCCCAATCCTATGCTTTGATAAGTTTTTCCAAATTGACCACTATTTAAGCAGTTGAGACATACTGAGAAAAATGTTGGTTGATTTACTTTCCTCAGCTTTTCAATAAAAATATTTATAACTAATTCCAGTTTTTTACTATATTCAAAGCCAAACCACCCTTCCCAAATCAACTATTTTTAACAACCCACAGGCCCTGAGGCCATGTTTACCTGGTTTGTTGCTAGGTTTTATACATGACTATAGCTTATGGGCGCTCAATCAAAAAGTTCCTTCCTGGACTTATAACATTCACACAAGCAGCAATGCCACTGGCATTTGAGCATGTCATTTGGGTGCTTCAGCACTTAAACTGGCAGGCTGGTCTAAAATTAACTTGCTGTCTTCATGACATAATCAATTGACCATTATTCTTAACCATTTTCACCCTTCTTGTTGAGATGAGCATAGCAGTGGTCATTTTCTTTCAGATGAATAAGGCTGTGAAGAAGGTTTACTATGACCAAAATAGTCCAGTATATCCCATATTTAATAAGCTTACCCTACAAAATGAGATTTTCATGCTAGGAGCCGCTGAGGTGGCCTTGATGTTAAATTATAGCTCCAAATCATTGTCCAAATTAATTCAATAGTTACTGCAGCCTCTGCGCTCATATCAGTATATTCTGGCATTCTGACTTATAAAGTATCTGCCCCCGTTGTAAACCTTATAGTTCTCCCAATCCCATTGCAATACCTTCCTTATCTATGGACTCATCTATAGCTGCCAATAAAGAGAACTCCGCCTACTTTATATTATCAATGAAAATTTGTATCAAATCACACCAGGTATCTTTTGAGGCCTTAGTTGACACTGGTGCAGCAGGTAATTTTATGAGCTTAGAGTCAACTCACCAACTGGAGCTTGACCTGGATTTGGGTCCTACAGTGATGGTTGCTTCATCAGCCTCCCAGCCCTCATACAAATTATGACATCTGGTACCATTCTCAGTTCACCAGTTTAGCTTTTGTAACTGATTCTTTGCAATACCAAATTTGGTGTTTTCAGTAATTTTAGGGGTGTTTTGGTGGTGTCAGCAGCATGTTAGTATTCACCTTGAGTCTAAAATGTTGTCATTCTCTAATGGCCAGACAGAGAGTGAGTTTCCATTGTTGAATACTCTCACTAAAGCTTGTGGCCATAGTTCAATTATAACCCTTGGTTCCCCATTGGTCTTCCGCCCAATTTCCCATTGAGTTGATGGGATATCAGGGCATTTTTGACTCTACCAAGGCTGATCACCTTCCACCTCATATGAAATTTGATTTGAGGTTTTGCACAACAGTACAGGTGGTTGGCATAAACTGCACTGTGCCTGCATACAGCAAAGAGGAGGTTGCCCTCAATTCATGGTTGGACAACATGCTATAGAAGGGCTGGCTTTTCAAAGAAACTTTCTCAGTTACCTCCCCATCATTTTTGCCAAGAAGGCTGATGGACCCCTTTGTCCTTGTATGGATTATGGTCACCTCAATAAGATCACAGTTCACAATCACTACCCTCTGCTTTTATGGAACAGAGAATTGGTCATAAGATTTTAAAATTGTAGGTGTTCTCATTACTTGACCTTGTCAATACCTTCAATCAGATTTGGGTGATGGAAGGCCAGGAATGTCTTACTGCAATTCAAACAAAATGGGATATTTTCCAGTTTTGAGTAATTCCTTTTGGGCTAAAAATGCACTGGTTATGTTCCAGAGGATGATCAATAGTGTGCTGGGTGATCTCCAGTTCACCCGTGCAGTAGCTTATATTGACAGTATCTTAGTAAGCTCCCTAACTCCCAAACAACATGCAAAAAACTTAGAAGAGGTTGTGGCGGCCTTACATAAAGCAGGCCTGTTTTTCGATCCTTCAAAATGTGAGTTTTATTGGGAGAAAGTCACATTTTTAGGCAATCTCATCTTAAAAGATAGGTATACCATTTTCCCCAACAAGTTGGATGCCATCTGTGAGTGGCCAACTCCAATGGCCCAAAAGCAATTAAGAAGCTTCTTGGGCACTATAATTTTCTTAAAAAGTTCTCCCCTGAATTATTTCAGTTAGCCACCTCACTCCAACCAGTCACGGGTAATAATGTCCCCTTTTGTTGGATGCCTGAGTGCCAGCAGTCATTTGAGTCAATAAAAGAAATGTTTTGTCTCCCCCTATCCTAAAACATACAAACCCCTTCAAGCCCTATGTTATGGCATGTGATGCATCATCTGTTGTGGTGTGGTTGTATTTCTTCAGGAGCATTAGGGGTTAAAGCACCTCATCGCCTACTTTTCCCACAAGTTCTCTCCTATGGAACAGTCCTGGGCCATCTATGATAAGGAGCTGGCAGCAGTAGCATGGGCTCTGACCCACTGGCGTTATCTTTTGCAGGATGCTCAACATGAGTTAACAGTGCAAATGGGTCATCAACCCCTCCTCTACTTCTGAAAACCACAGAAGTTGGCATACCAGCAGGATCAAACCTACTGGAATTTGTGTAGCTTTAACTTCAAATATGAGTTTGTGAAAGGAGAGTTGAATGTTCTTCCCAACTTCTTAAGTCATAACCCCGCCCATTGCCCTATAGATTTAAATGAGGCATGTCTGGTTACTGTTATCCCTCCCACCCAAATATTATCCATCATCTCTCCCATGGTTTTACAGTGGACTTAGCTCCAGGTGCACCCCTAATCTCCCAAGTTTTGGTAGCACAAATGGCTTGTACCAAAGGGGTGGACTTTTTGGAGTGATTGTCCCTCCCTACATCAAAACATTCCTTGTATTCTCTAGTTGATGGTCTCATTCAATTTTGGTCAAGGGTTTGGGTTCCCCTCTTCTTTGTGCTGAAGTAATTCAGGCTCACCATGATCCTCCTGCTGTCAGACATCCTAGGAATAAGAAGTTACTCAACTTGATCAAGCATACTTATAATTGAGCATGCTTGTAAAAAGATGTTCTGGCATGGATTGCAAATTGCATAACTTGTGCTCATGCCAAGTTTAATTATTTTGGAAAGAATGGCCTTCTTCATTCCTTACAACAAGCAGGGGCCAATGGACATTGGTGTCCTTGGACTTTATCATTAAACTTCCCAATTCCAATTGGTTTACCATGGTGATGGTGGTGGTCAACTGCTTCACAAAATTTTCCCTCTTTATCCCATGTTCCTCTGCTATCAATCTGAGGATACTGCTTGACTTTTCATGTGCCATGTGTTCTCAATGTTTGGCCTCCCACAGGAGATTGTTAGTGACTGTGGGCTCCAGTTCACAGCACAATTCTGGAATGAGCTCTTGGTAATCTTGAAGATTACACCCTGCCGCTCCACTACATACCACCCCCAATCTGATGGCCAAAATGAACGGGTAAATCTGATCCTTGAGAAGTATCTGTGCTGTTATGCGGCTGCTGCTCAGGATACCTGGGCTGATGATCTCCCCTCCTAAGTTTGCATATAACAATGGAACGCATGCCTCTATTAGATTCTTTCCATATGAAGCAACCTTGAGGTACAACCTCTCATTTTCAGTTGCCTGTGCTTTTTCCCAGAGGTACCAGCTGCTGCTGACCATGCCCAACATATCCAGACAATGCAGTCCTTAGTTTGGGAACACCTTACTAAGGCCATAAGTGACTATAAATGGTTTATGGATTAGAAGTAGCTCCCAGTGCATGACATCAAGATAGGTTCATATGTCATGCTCAATATGTGTCAAGAGAGTGTCTGTAACTCTCTCATTTCCAGCAAAATGGTGTAATATGCAAACTCACACTGCTAGAGAACTAGTCATTAGGAGAATGGAATACAAGGCACCACAAATGGTGCCAGTACAAAAGGGATCCAAGGCAAGGGTGTAGAGCGCAGTATACAATATCAGGTAAGCGAGAAACAATAAAACTTGAGTAGACCCCAAAGGGGAATCCATAATCAAATTTAAATTGGTGCTAAGAGACTTGGGTGCCTTGATCTTGAGAGGACCTGAGCGGCCCAAGGAGCACCCAAAACTTTTGTTATTTGGGATAGTATGTAGTGGCCAACGTAGTTGGAGACCTCCTTGAAGAGGTCTGCACCCAGGTTCACCTAAGGAACCATAAGTAAAACGTCAATAAAATTGAAAAGTTTATTTGTGAAAAGTTGACCAACAAGGAATGTTGGTCACAAAAACCATATTTAAACAACATTGGGGTAATTCAGAGTCTGCAGAAGTGGGCACAAGCCTTGACGCTCCAATAGGCAAACACTTCCATCTGAATTGGTAGAATACACCAAAACTGTCTTCACTCAAGTAATCTATAGAAGTTATATTCTACCTGAATGCATAATTTTGTAACTGGAACGTGTTTTGAACCCCCATTCCCCAAATCAACCAAATCAAACTGTCTTTGTTTAATATATAGCTCATCCATTTTAATGCCTGGGCTAATACAAGGGGCTGGGAGTTTTGCACCTCACTAGTACCAACCTGGAAATATTTGGCTTGTACCCAGCGTTGGTCTAATGTGTGCTTGAGGTCAGGGAGAGCCTGAAGTTTCACCTTCTGGGCCTCCTGCTGCCCCGCCTTATCCTTGGGGTGGTGCCTACTATCAAGTCATTCAACTATGACATTACTCTTCCCTCCTTCTTGGGCTCCACCCCCTCCAGGGGCATTCACTAAGGAGAAGTTTTTATGTGTGGGAGACAACTTCATAGCAGCAACGGCATGCTTGGACTTGGATCCTGCAGCCTCAGGAAAAAGATTATAGAATGCGTCAATCAGATCTTGGGCATGCACACATTCACATGCTGGCAATTAACTGTCCTCTGCAGCGTCAAAACCCTTCCAGGATACCAGGTACTCAAGCCTTCTTTTAACCTGGAGGGAGGCTACTATTTCCTCCACTTCCCACTCTGGCGCCCCATCTATGAGATAAGCCCCAGGAGTCTCAGGTGGGGGCCCTTTTAGCATCAATTTGCTCTCATGAAAGACAGAGAAGATCCAAAATGAAGAGGGAAGATCCAGCTGGTATGAGGCATGGCCCACCTTTCTAACAACGTGGTAGGGGCCAATCCTCTATGATCCCAGCTTCTTGCATGGCTGCTTGATAGGGATATTATGAGCTTCAAGCATCACAAGATCCCCTTCCTTGTACTCTGGACCCACTCATCGCTTACCATCAGCGTTCTCCTTATATACTTGCATTGCCGCCTCCAAACTCATAGAAACCCCCTGATGGACCTTCTTGATAGTTTTAGCAAGGTCCACCACTGCTTTGACTCTGGATCAACAGCTGAGCTCCATGTTAAAGGCAGGGTTAAAACCATGGCTGGCAAAAAAGGGGAAACAACTGATTGAAGAATACAAAGTGTTGTTGTAGCTAAATTGGGCCATGGATAGGTGAGAAACCCAATCTAAATGATCCGCGGCGGTGTAACACCGCAGAAACTGTTCCAAGCACTAGTTCACTCGTTAAGTCTGCCCACCTGATTGGGGGTGATAGGCAGTTAAATGGCAGGGGCAAATCTGAAGAGTCTTACACAACTCTTCCCAAAAGACAGAGGTAAACTGGGGTCCCCAGTCACTAACAATTTCTTGGGGAACCTCATGAAGTGCAAACACATGAGT
This sequence comes from Massospora cicadina, assembly GCA_022478985.1. Classification (NCBI taxonomy): domain Eukaryota; kingdom Fungi; phylum Entomophthoromycota; class Entomophthoromycetes; order Entomophthorales; family Entomophthoraceae; genus Massospora; species Massospora cicadina. Next base: position 38,098 of record JAKSZP010011097.1, read on the forward strand.
GACAAAGAGCCTAGCCATCTCAGTCATTGTTATTGTCATTCTGCAAGGAATAAAATGGGCGAACTTCATAAAGCGGTCTACCGCCACCATGATAACATCATGACCATCAGAAATGGGTAATTCCACAATGAAATCCACCAATAGGGAGGTCCAGGGCCCTTCTGCCTTTTGAACTGATACCAACAAGCCTGCTAACAGTTGACGATTGGGTTTCATTTAATTGCAGATCAGGCACTTTTTACAATACCGTCCCACCTGAGCAGGCAAGCCCTTCCAATTGTAGGTGTGTCATACCAACTCCAAGGTCTTTGCTTTCCCAGGATAACCAATGGTTATTCCGTCATGATGGTCCTGGATGATTTATAGGCACAGTGGCCCATCAGGAACCCACAGGCGCCCCTGAAACCACACCATCTCATCCTTTATGTGATAACATATTGATAAATCCACCTGATTCAGAGCACTTTTAGTGAGAACCATATTATATTCAGCCAATAAAGGCTGAGAAAGAACTACCTTTCTGAACATACTGTATTCCTCTGCATTTTCCAGAGGTGCAAGCACAGGTGTGTTGGCCATGGAATTGGGAAGTTGAAACAAAATCTTATCTGGAGAAATCATCAGCTGGATGTTATGAACTTCTACCTCCTTCAGATTGGGAGCCAAAGCAGGGTTACGGCTCAAAGCATCCGCCAAACCATTCTCCCTGCCCTTGGTGAACTCATAAGAAAATGCAAATTGGGCAAGGGTCTCATGACAACGGGTCTGCCATGGGGTTAGGACATGAGGAGTGCAGTAGTACAGCAAGGCACGGTGATCTGTACATATCCAGAAAGGTTGGGATGAGCCATGCAAGTGGTGACGCCAATAAGTCAGCGCCTCCACCACTGTCAGTAACTCCTTGTTGTAAACGGCGTAATTCAACTTAAACAGGGACATTTTCCTAGAAAAATATCCCACCGGATGCTCAGTTCCATCTTTGCCTACTTGTAATAAGGTAGCCGCTATGGTGAAGTTGGAAGCATCAGTAGACACAATGAACTCCTTTGCAGGGTTGACATGGTGAAGGATGGACATGGATAACAGGGTGCACTTCACTGCTTGGAAAGCGTCTTCCAAATGGGGGACCACTGAAGCACCTTTGCACTGCTAGCCTTATATAAGGGTGCTGCCATCTCATAAATATTGGGCATGAACTTTTTGAGGAATGTACATGTCCCCAAAAAGCTCCTCAATTCCTTGACTGAAGTGGGAGTGGGACACTCATGAATAGCCTTCTCCTTGTATGGAGTTATCATATGTCCTTGGTCGAACACAACGTTGCCCAGAAAAGTAATCTGGGATTTGAAGAATTCACATTTGCTGATCTTTAGCGTAAGGCGAGCTGCCCTTAACCTCTTCACCACTTGCTGAAGGTGTACTGCATGTGACTCATGGTCAGGGGAAAATACCAGGATACCGTCCATGTAGGCATCTGCGCATACCCCCCAACAAGTCCCCCAACGCAGCATCAATGTGGCGTTGAAAGATGGCAGGGGCATTTTTAAGCCCAAAGGGCATGACCCAAAACTTGAAAATTCTTTTTCTGGTATGGAATGCGGTTAACCACTACTGTCCCTTCTTTATATGGATCTGATTGAATGCATTGAGGCAATTTAGCTTGAAAAAGACTTTAGCCTTCTCTACATAACGCATAATCTGTAAATCTAAAGGGATGGGATAGAGATCTGGTACAGTAACATTGTTTAAATTTCCATAATCTACATAAGGGCGTAGAGTTCCATCAGTCTTCTTCACAAAGAGAAGTGGGGAGCAGACAGGGGAGGTACGCTGAAAGATTGCACCTTTGGCTAACTGTTTTTCACCCACACATCTAAAGCCTCTGACTCCCAGACAGTCAATGGGTAAATGGGGAAAGATATATGCACCAGATCCACAGTGAGCTTAAACTCACAATTGAACTTGGAATGATCAGGTAGTGCATTAGCTGAAGCTGCATCAAATGAAGATTCCAACCCCTCCAAACAGGAAGGCAAGGGAACCTCCACAGAGGGCTTCAGCAAAAATTTAATATTAAGAGTGTGAATATCGGGCCAATGGTGCAATTTGCCCTGAAAGTGTGGCATCAGCCAAAGAATAATCAACTTGTGACCGTTTATTAAGGATAAGGATAGGGTGTTTTCCTTCAAATTAAAGCCTGACGTCAATCTTTATCCACCACTCTGCACATAAAAATAATGGGGAACAAGAGGTTTTTGATTGCTTGAAAGTGGTCAGACAGGAGATAGGAGCCCACCTGGTAGTCCACTAGCACCATGATTTTCAGCGTATAGATACCTTGAGAAGCCCCGCCTCTAACCATATCACCTGGCTAGTAACTCAACTCAAGGTAGTCAGCAAGGTCTTGGTCAATAAAATTTTTAGTGGCACTGGTATCCACTAGAATAGTTGTGCTGAACTTCCCCAAAGGGGATGTAAGGGTAGCAGTCAATAAAAAGTATCCATAATGGGTTTATTCAAAGCAGAAAACGCCACCACCTCACCTGAAAATTTTTCCTCTGGCTTGAGCAAGCCTTCAGGGTATTTTGGAATCATAGAAGGTGGAGGGATAGTTGGCCACTCTTACTTCTGATGACACATATCCCACTGCACCTTCTGCAGATGCATATACTTTATCATATTTAAAACAAAGTTCTTTTTTTACTTCCTGAGTGCCCCAGATCATGGTAGGGGTCAAATGAGGGTTCTCAGGGGTAATCTGATATACAGGAATAGGGTCCTCATCCAGGCCATATGAGATAATAAATGGCTCATTTTGTGATATATTGTTTATGTTATAAAATGCGCTTTCAGGCTCCAGTGACCCCATACCTGCTCCGGGGGTTTGGTGTGCATCATTATCCAGTGCCATCACCCCCAAGCCCATAACAGATGCGTCAGCTTGCACCACAGAAATGTAGTGCAAAGGAAAATCATTATCATTGTTCCCTTTTTGGTTAAATTTGGGTTCAGACTCCCTTGGGCCCTCGATTTCTGCCAAGATGGGGAGGAAATAAATGGGGAGCTCCTCACAATTCAAGAAAATATCACTAGTCATGGATGCGATATTTATAGGGGTGACCATGGGTGACATCATCATGGCAGAATCATCTGAAACCTTTATTTTAAACTTGGGGCTAGACCCCTGTTCTGCTTTAAATTCCACAGAATTTGAAGGGTTAGAAGGAAAAGATTTTATCATTATGAGAGATGCGCACAACTTTTTGGTTCTCATATTTATAGGGGCTGACTTAGGTGAACCCATGACAGCCAAATTATCTTGCCTCTTCTGGGTTGGTGCAGGAAAAACCACACCAAAGGGCTTAATCAGATGATTAAAGTTGGAAGGGGCGACTGCCAAATTGGGGAGTTTTGCATGGAGAGGTCCAAGGTAGATCAGAGAAATGATGTTTCAATGATGTCATGCAAAGTTAAGGTCTGGGCTTTTTACAAAATACATTCAAATATAATTTCACCAGCCAACTATCTTAATGCAATGAAAAGAACTCATAGAAGGTATGGATGGATGCTCTATCAGGATGACATTGCTCCAAGACACACTCCAAGCCCTCCACTGATCACCACAAGAGCGGATGTGCGCAGAATATGGTAAAAACCAAGTCATCCGCTTCTGGAGACAGTTGATACAACAAATCTACTCCCCACAAAAGCTGATGGGAACCAGATAAGTTGTTATTTTTTAAAGAAGATTTTGGCTCAAGGGTAGCCAAGGCCTGTTGAATTTCTGAGTAAATCTTGGGAGAAAGGCAGGGAATCATGACAACAGGGTCACAAAAGTCTGAGACCACCAGGTACAAGCAGGAAGGGTGGGCATTATCCAGTTGGTAGTTGCAAGAATAACGCTAAGATGCACCAAAACAAAACCAAATGAGAAAACTGTGATGAGCACCATCAGGACAGTGACAAATGGCCAGAGCACCCAGTTTATGCATAAAGAAAGTCCCACATGAATAATTCTGATGCACGTATAATAAAAGGGTTAGTTGACTAATTTCAAGAGAGTGTCTGTAACTCTCTCATTCCCAGCAATATGGTGTGGGATGCAAACCCACACTGCTAGGAAACTAGCTGTTAGGAGAATGGGAAAAAAGGCACCACGAATGGTGTCAGTACAAAAAGGATCCAAGGCAAGGGTGTAGAGTGCAGTATACAACATCAGGTAAGCGAGAAACAATAAAACTTGAGTAGACCCCAAAGGGGAATCCATAATCAAATGTAAATCGGTGCTAAGGAGGTTTGGGTGCCTCAATCTGGAGAGAACCTGAGCTGCCCAAGAAGCACCCAAAACTTTTGTTATTTGGGATAGTATGTTGTGGTCAACGTAGTTGGAGACCTCCTTGAAGAGGTCTGCACCCAGGTTAACCTAAGGAACCATAAGTAAAACGTCAATAAAATTTAAAAGTTTATTTGTGAAAAGTTGACCAACAAGGAATGTTGGTCACAAAAACCATAACTAAACAACATTGGGGTAATTCAGGGTCTTGGAAGTGGTCACAAGCCTTGACACTCCAATAGGCAAACATTGTTTGAATTGATAGAATACAACAAAACTGTCTTCACTCAAGTAATTGATTGAAGTTGTATTCTACTCAAACGCATAATTTTTTAACTGGAATAGGTTTCAAACCCCCATTCCCTCAATCAACCAAATCAAACCATCTTTGTTTATTAAATAGCTCATCCATTTTAACGCCTGGGCCGATACAAGGGGCTGGGCATTTTGCACCTCACTAGTACCACCTAGGAATATTTAACTTGTACCCAGAGTTGGTCTAATGTGTGCTTGAGGTCAGGGAGGACCTGAAGTTTCACCATCTGAGCCTCCTGCCGCCCAGCCTTATCCTTGGGGTTGATGCCTACTATCAAGTCATTCAACCATGACAATATGCGCCATTTGAAGATACAGGTGCCCTCATGTAAGTTAACAAGTAAATGATTGGATTCCCACTTGGTGGAAGAAGATTTGGCTAATGGCACTTTCCAGTTAATATTTCCACCTCACTGGAAGCACCTCATCCTCCTCCAAAGATTTCTTCTTTGATGGTTATCAAATTGCCTAAAGTTTACAAGAATTTGGCTCTTGGGCAATTTCCCAGTGATGGTGTCCCTACTTTGGCAAAAGGGAAGGGTAATATAAGTCCAGGAAAGCATCCCATCTGCCTAAATTGGGCAGTATTCCCATTCCCCACTAAGAAGGGTATTAAGAGGGCAGCTGTCCCCTTTGTCACGCAGGGTGATCTTGCCCATTTGGTAGATGAGTGTTGGGTGACAGCCATCCCTCTAAAGATTACCCCACCAGTTCCCACAATTTCTTCTGCCAAATTAGTATATCAAATTGAAGAAATCTGTGCTTAAATTTCCAGAAAACCTACACCTATGGTGACAAGGCCCAATGGGAGCACACAATCAGGCTTTGGAGTTTTGGGGGATAAATCCTCAGTTACACTCAACAATGGCGTCAAGCCACTGAGAAATGATGTGGCCAATTCAAAATCTGCCTTCAGAACTCTGGAAGCAACATCTGGTGGGCTTGTACCTATTAAGTTAAGAATGCTCAATGTTGAATCTGAAGCAAAAAAATTTGATGGTGGCATCAGATCATCATTGAAAGTTGTCATCAACTCAAAATCCTTTTTCTCACATCAGGATCTTCACTCAAAAATCCTTCTTGGTCAAACAGCTGCTCAAGCAACTGGGTGTGGGTGGGTTGGGTATCCCAAATCTGTTCCTGACCTCTTATACTGCCCTTATGTGGGGTAGCCCTGGGAGGTTCCTGTTGCCCGTTGGGCAAGAAACTATCACGTTAACTGTTAAAAAGATGATAAAGTAAAAATCTGGGCATCTGAGGCTAAAATGGCAGTAACTTGGCCCACCACTTCTCTTTCAAAGTCAATTCCAATTAGGCTCAATCTTATTTTCCCCTTCCTCTAAATTTTACCAGGTTAGGTCAAAATTTGAGGGGCCCAATTCCATGCTTTGATAAGTTTTCCCAAATTGACCACTATTTAATCAGTCAAATTATACTGAGGAAATTGTTGGTTAATTTATTTTCCTTAACTTTTCAATAAAGGAACCTTTACCCAATTCCAGTTTTTTATTATGTTTAAAGATAAACCACCCTTCCCAAATCAACTATTTTTAACAACCTACAGGTCCAGGGGCTATGGTGACCTTGTTACTAGATTTTTATACATGACTATGGCTCATGGGCGCTCAATGGCAAAATTCCTTCCTGGACTTATAACATTCACACAAGCAGCAATGCCACTGGCATTTGAGCTTGTCATTTGGATGCTTTGGCACTTAAACTGGCAGGTTGGTCTAAAAGTAACTTGCTGTCATCATGACACTAGAAAGGGGCAAATATCAGTCCACTTTTCTTTAAGTTTAATAAAAATGATCAATTTCAAGAAAATCTCTTCTGCATAATCCACCTTGCTTTCAAGACTATCTTACTAAACTAACAAAATATACATTCAATTTTTATTTTAGGTCCAGTGTTATTGAGTGTGACCTATGATTTCTTAATCCAGCAGCCTACCAAATGGTGATTGCAATGATTAAGGGATATGTGTTATGGAAATGGCAGAAGAAGTTTAGACCAGCCTGCCAGTCAGGATGCGTAAGCACCCAAAAAGCAAGCCAGAATGCCAGAGGCATCGCCAACCAAACAACATTATATGGAGCTGGGCATTGGGAAAAGAAGAATTGTTGGTGAAACACAACAGTGAGTATGATCCTGATGACAAACCACAATGAGCCCACTCCTGACCCAGGGGGCCTCGCTGCAGGGGGTGGAATCACAGAGATAGTTTCAATAAATTCATCAGCATATTGGGTCATTTCAACTGGGGAGGCAAAGAGACAGATTCTTTCTTGCAATTGGTAAACATAAGTCCACAAGATCCCCGTGTACTGTTGCTGAAAGTTCATGATAATGGGGTTATAGAGCCAAAAATATTAGACTTACTGAATCCAATCAATAACGGAGGGGGCCATAGTGACCATAAGTACTGGTAAAGCCCATCCAGTATATGGACCGATGGGCCACCAGGGAAACGCCATCAGGGATGTGGTCAGAAGGAGTAATACAATAAAAAAATTGTTTGGTTTTTTGGCAAGATTTTTATTGAAGGAAAAGGAAGAAAATTGACCAACAATTTTCTCAGTGCTATGCAACTGACTAAATAGTGGTCAACTGGGGTAGTGATAAGCTGGAATCAGGACCCTCAATTTTGACCTAACCAGCGAATTATTTGGTAATGGGCAGGTTTGTTCCTTGAGAACTGACATCAAAAAATTTGGCGGTGGGCCAAGTTGCTGTCAGTTTGACCTCAAACATCTGAACCAAGGCTCAGCTACATTTCTGACAGTTGGCGTGATGGTGTTTGGCCCAACAAGCGATGGGAATTCCCCAAGGCCACCCCACAGAGGGATGGGTCCATTTGGTTGGGAATGGGTTCAAGACGCCCAACCCACCCGCACTCAGTTGCTGGGCCGTTATTTGGTCAGTGGTATCCCATCAGCTGCAATGCCCAAATTGTCAACAGGGGACTTTGAACCCTCATTAATGGCGTCCAATGCTATAGCCTGCCCATTGAGAATGATCCCTGATGACTTTGGTAGGGAGGTGATTTGTTTGATCAACATATTAATCAGGTTGGAATCATTGGGCATTCCAGCTGATGGCTCAGTCTTCATGCCTTTCCGGCCTTTTGAGATCTGAGCATCAGCCAGATTCCCACTCAAATTAGATCTGATTGAATTCAATTTGACAATCTTGGCACAGATTCTGCTGATTCCTCATAACAGTTCTGCTGAGGTGAGTGTAGGTACTGGGGGTGGGATCTGAAGCAGAAGAGCTGTTACCCGCGCTCATCTACTATGTGAGAGAGATTGCCCTGAGTAATGAGGGGTACCGCTATCCTCTTTGATGTCTTCTTACTCAGGAATGGGAAAATGGCTCAATCAATGGCCAGAGGACATTCCCCGGGACTTACATTACCCTTTCCTTTTTCCACAGGAAGGGCCCCGCCACCAGGAAACTGCACAAGAGCCACATTCTTGTGCACCTTGGGTAACTTGATCGCCATAATTGTCGCAACTTTTGGGGGGAGCATCAGGGTGTGATGCGTGGAATGCTTCAACCAGGGCCATGCAATTTGCACAATTGCGCGCCTTGACCCAACTGTTTTTGTAGGAAGGATACCCTTTCCAGGCCACAAGATATTGTACAGAACGTCAGGATTTCTGGGATGCCAGGATAGCCTCTACCTCAGCCTCTTCCCCATTATCAACAACAATTGGTTCCAGTTCCATAGGCATTGCACCCTTGAAGGGTGACAACTGGGAAACATGGAAAACAGGATGCTGCTTCCAATGCGCAGGGAGCTTCAGTTGGAACGCCCTGTTCCCCAATACCTCCTCCACCAAATTGGGACCCAAGCAATTACTAGCAAATTTACAGGAAGGGGCTTGAATTTTTAAGTGATGGGTAATAAGCATGATGTAGGAGCCCACCATATAATTGTGATCCGTAAGGTGCTTATGATCCACAAACTGCTTATAGTCATCTATGGCTTTAGTGAGGTGTTCCCACACTAAGGTTTGAGTCAATCTGATATGTGCAGCGTGATCCGTGGCAGCTTGAACCTCAGGATGCAAGCATGGCCCGACCAAAAATGAAGGATTGTAGCCCAGCATTGCTTTATAGGGGGAAAACTCCATGGATGCGTGGGTCCCATTATTGTAAGTGAATTGGGTGAGAGGAAGGTCATTTGCCCAAGTATCCTGCACAGCTGCAGCATAGCAACGCAGGTACTGTTCAAGGACTTAATTAACCCACTTGGTTTGTCCATCAGACTGGGGATGATACGCCGTGGAGTGACAGGGGGATATTTTCAGAATCAATTGGAGTTCACTCCAAAACTGCGCGGTGAACTGGGAGCCATGGTCACTGATGATCTCATGGGGGAGACTAAACATCAAAAACAAATGGCATACAAAAAGGTGGACAGTTTCTTCTGATGTAACCGCGGAAGTACAAGGTATAAAAGGGAAAATTTTGTGAAGTGATCCACCATTACCATCACCACTGTGAACCCTTTAGAACAGGAGAGTTTTATGATAAAGTCCACGGACACCAATGTCCATGGCCCCTCCACCTGCTGTAAGGGGTGCAGGAGGCCATTTTTACCTGAGCGATCTGACTTAACCCTGGCAAGTAACACAATTGGCGATCCAGGCTGAAACCTCTTTTGTCAGACCTGCTCAATTGAAGGTCCTCTTAATCAAATCAATGCATTTCTTAGTACCAGGGTGATCAACTGTGGGGGGATCATGATGGGTGCAAAATACCTCATTATGGAAAGAAGGGGGAACCCAAACGTGAGATCTAAAATAAATATGACCCTCCTTCAATGAGTATAGAGAGTGTTTATGCTTCTGGTGAGATAACTGCTCGACCAGCTCCACGCCCTCAGGGCAGTCCATTTGACTGGCTAACACCTGAGCCACTAGTGGGGCGTCGGGAGCCAAAGCAATGGAGGAAATGATGGGGGGAACAATCAACAGAATTTGGGAAGCAGGAATCACAGTAATGAGGTCCAATTCCTCCAGGTCTGAGGAACAGTGGGTGTGGCTGCAACTTAGAAAATTGGGAAGTACATTGAGTGCACCTTTTACAAATTTTTATTTAAAGTTAAAACTGCACAGATCCTGATAGGTTCAGGCTTGCCAATGCACCAATTTTTGGGGTTTACAAATATATAAAAGAGCCTAGTGATCCATGTGGACCATCAATTCATGTTGAGCACCCTGCAACAGATACGCCAATGAGTTAATGCCTATGCAACAGCAGCCAATTCTTTGTTGTATATGGCCCAAGACTGCTCCATTGCCATGAACTTCCGAGAAAAGTAAGCAATCAGGTGTTCTAAAACCATCGTGCTCCTGAAGCAACACCGCTCTCACTGCTACTGATGAGGCATCACATGCAACAATATACGGCTTAGTGGGATTGGCATGCTTCAAAATAGGTGGAGACATGAACACCTCTTTGATCAATTTGAACGCCTGCTGGCATTTGGGCATCCAGTGAAATGGTACATTTTTCCCTGTAAGGGGGTGGAGTGGTGCGGCCAGCTGGGAAAGTACTGGGGAAAATTTTTTAAGGAAAATGATGGTTCTCAAGAAACTCTGAAGTTGTTTTTGCATAGTTGGGGTTGGTCATTCTCAGATCACATCTAACTTGTTGGGAGGGATTGCATAACCATCCTTGAGGATGAGGTTCCCAAGGAAGGTAACCTCCTCCTTATAAAACTCACACTTGGAAGGCTTGACGAACAAGTCTGCCTTATGCAAGGCGGCCACCACTGCTTCCAAGTCAGTAGCGTGTTCTTTGGGAGTTGGGGAGTGAACCAGGATATCATCAATGTATGCAACTTCACAGGTAGACCGGAGGTCACCCAGTACATTTTTGATCATATGTTGAAATGTAGTGGGAGTATTTTTCAGCCCAAAGGGCATTACATGGAATTGGAAAATGCCGCGCTTTGTCTGGATTACTGTTAACCATTCCTGCCCTTTCATTACCCAAATTTGGTTGAAGGCGTTCACCAGATTCAGCTTAGAGAACACATGGGATTTGGCAATTGCCTGTCTGAGCGTCTGCTCCAGGCAGGGGTAGGGATCAGAAACTGTTATTTTGTTTAAATGGCCATAATCTATGCAGGGACAAAAAGAACCATCCACCTTTCTGGCGAAGATGATGGGAGGCGATGGGCGAGGTCTCCTTGAACAACCACCCTTTTTTAGCATATCGTCCAACCAGGTATTGAGTGCAACTTCTTCCTCCACTGTATGGGGATACAACGAGCAGTTGATGTTCACCAACTCCAAAAGTCATTCAAAACCTGCAATTGAACCTAGTGTGTGGGGGCAGGTGATCCACCTTTTCCAAGTCAAAGATTCTCTGATAGTGCATTAAGCTCTTGGGAAAATTGGCTGGAATGCCTGCAGAAGTGACTTGGGAAGTGATAGAACTGGTTCCTTGTGTCTTCTTAAGGGTTTCAATCAAGGCGAATTCTCCCTCCAGATGATTATTAGCAAATGACAATGTACTAGACTCCAAGTGAATCTTAACATGTTGTCAGCGCCACCACCCCACACCTAAGATCACCGGAAATCCCAGGTTTGGCATGGCCAAAAATTGATTGCAGAAGCTAAACTGGTGGATTTGAAAAAGGTACCAGTTGGCAAATGACATATGAGGTCTGAGAAGCAGATGAGGCCACCATCACTGAGGGACCCACATCTATTTCCAGTTCCAATTGTTGAGCCAGCTCGACACTCATGAAGTTCCCTGCAGCTCCAGTATCAACCAGGGCCTCAAAGAAAACATGATGTGAGCTGACACTAATCTTCATGGGAAATAGGAAATAAGCAAAGTTTTTTGGAAGATTTAACCAACTCTTTTATGACTGAAGAAATAACTGGCATATTGGGGGTAAGGTCAGGGGCCTTTGCCAGAGCAAAGATTGGGAGTACAAGGGTGGGGGAAATGACTTCCTCCATCTGGGCCATAACAGATTTATTTATAGGTGACTCTGTATTGGCCAACTCGGACACAGGGGTTACAATAGAATCGGCACCTAAATCTACCATTAGTTCAGAGGTAGGCGCATCATCTACATCTACTTTGGTAACCCAATCATAAAATTCCCCTTTTGATAATGGGTAATGTGGCGGGGGAAGGCATTAATGGAGGTCACGGTGGCACATATTTGATCTACTGATCTGAGGGTGGTGGACCTGACTTCGTGATGAGCAGAGTCCAAGTCCAAGCCTGATCTATAGACTTCCTGAAGCATATCAATAGAGAGACCTGACGCGGGGGCCAGTTCATGGAAGGTAGAGATCAAAGAAACCAGGCTAGGAGCCTCAGCTATGGCATAGATCAGTCTGAATAGGTGGTCAATTGTGACACAGGGGGTTTCAGGGCAGCTGACATGACAGCCATCAGTGGGGTGGGGTCTCCTGCTTGTGAGGAAGAGCGAAAAAGGCCTCTAACCCAACGGTGGACATCCCCATCTACAGCGTCTAACAACGCAAGCCCTTGTTGGGTATGAGATAATGTGGAAGCGTTGTTAAGCGTGATAGCTGTACGCATTTGCACCTCAGTGAGTGTGTCAAGAAATTTATTGGCAATCTCCCAGGAAGGGACACTCAAGCTTCCTTCCTAGCTAGTGGAAGGAGTAGAAGATGCCATCCGTGCAGTTTGGGTAGACTGAAGAAGATTTCCCAAGGTATAGCAGATACTTCTCCCAAAATTGGAAAGTGACCAAACAAACAACAAACAGCAAGCTAGCGATTGCACATCATTTGGTAAAGGGTAACCACTGCAGCGCCCAGTTCAAAAAACAAGGCAAAAGTGTTTGGAAATAATGGTTAGTTGATTATGTCATGGAGACAGAAGAAGAAGTTTAGACCAGCCCGCCAATCAGGATGTGTAAGCACCCAAAAGGCAAGCCAGAATGCCAGAGGCATTGCCAACTGAACAACGTTATATGGAGCCAGGCATTGGGAAATGACAAATTGTTGGTGAAACACAACAGTGAGCATGATTCCGATGACAAACTACAATGAGCCCACTCCTGACCCAGGGGCCTTGCTGCAGGAGGTGAAATCACAGAGATAGTTTCAATAAATTCATCAGCATATTGGGTCATTTCAACCGGGAGGAAAGGAGACAGATTCTTTCTTGCAATTGGTGGACATAAGGCCACAAGATCCCCATGTACTGTTGCCAGAAGTTCATGATAATGTGGTTATAGAGCCAAAAATATTAGACTTACTGAATCCAATCAATAACGGAGGGGGCCATAGTGACCATAAGTACTGGTAGAGCCCATCCAGTATATGGACCGATGGGCCACCAGGGAAACGCCATCAGGGATGTGGTCAGAAGGAGTAATACAATAAAAAAACTGTTTGGTTTTTTGGCAAGATTTTTATTGAAGGAAAAGGAAGAAAATTGACCAACAATTTTCTCAGTGCTATGCAACTGACTAAATAGTGGTCAACTGGGGTAGTGATAAGCTGGGATCAAGACTCTCAATTTCAACCTAACCGGCTAATTATTCAGAAATGGGCGGGTTTGTTCCTTGAGAACTGACATCAAAAAATTTGGCAGAAGGCCAAGTTACTGTCAGTTTGACCTCAAATGTCCAAACTGAGGCTCAACTATGTTTCTGATGGTTGGCACAACAGTGTTTGGCCTGATGAGTGATGGGAATCCCCCAAGGCCACCCCACATAGGGGCAGGTCCATTTGGTTGGGAACAGGTTCAGGATGCCCAACCCGCCCACGCTCAGTCACTGGGCCATTCATTTGGTCAGTGGTATCCTATTGGCCGCAACGCCCAAATTGTCAACAGGGGACTTTGAACCCTCGTCAATGGCGTCTGATGCTATAGCCTGCTCATTGAGAATGATCCCCAACAACTTTGGTAGGGAGGTGATTTATTCAATTGACATATTAACCAAATTGGAACTGTTGGGCGTTCCAGCCAATGGCTCAGTCTTTATGCCTTTCCAGCCTTTTGATATCCAAGCATTGGCCAGATTCCCACTTGAATTAGATCTGATTAAATTCAATTTGACAATCTTGGCGCATATTTTGCTGATTCCCCATAACAGTTCTGATGAGGTGAGTGTGGGTACTGGGGGTGGGATCTGAAGCAGAAGAGCTGTTACCCAGCGCTCATCTACTACATGAGCGAGATCACCCTGACTAATGAGGGGTACTGCCATCCTCTTTGGTGTCTTCTTACTCAGGAACAGGAAAATGTCCTGATCAACATCCAGAGTATGTTTCCTGGGACTTACAATATGCCATAGGTGCACTATGCCAATCTGCCACTCCCAAAGAGCTTTTAGATCCACTGGAATTCTATAATGACCTGCCCCTCTTTTGGTGCACAGTGGACTATCTACAAGTTTACTGCCCTTTGCTATAGTCAGAGAATTAATACTAGTTAATTCTGACAATCTACCAGAAGTCCAGTGAATTTCTGGTAAAATAATGATTTCTCCTCTGTTAACCTTGATTCTCTATTTGGGGCCAAGGAATGGTCATCCTTGCAACCACAAGGCAAAAACCAGGCGCTGGATTATCCAGACCATCTCACTGTAGACCAATCCAGCCCAAATTATTTTATTAAATTAATTTGCTGCTCATATGACAGTTTCAACCTATAACCCATCATGTAATACCTTAACAGGAGTGAGAAAATCCTAATATCACCCTATATTCAAATTTAAAATTTGATTTGATTTTATAATCTAATTGAAAATCTCAAATTAAAAATTTTCAATACACTGGCTCCTTCCAATGAGCCACGAATGAGTTGGGCAACAGGATCCATGTTAAAGACCATAGGGCTGACAGGACTCCTGATACTACTCTCCTGGTGCGCGCGCTACAAGATTGGACAAGCACCCCTGGAAGACAGTTGCAAGTATACTTAACCCCAGCAACATGCCTTGACTCCAAGACAAGGTATAGAGGGAGGCAATAGCCCTCCCAAGCTCACTCTCAAAGTCCAATTCTTGTTGATTTAAGCCAAACATGGCTGCAGTTAGGCAATATTTTTAAAATAAACCCAAATTATAAATATATGAATTTTAGGTTCTTTTATTTAATATTTAGCCAAGTTGATAGAAAACAGAACTGAGGAGCCTCCAGCTCCCAGTTCCTTCCCTATATACACATGTTAAAAGCTAAAATAAAATATAATATAAGCTTATGGTGCCAGCTTGAATGATGTTTGGTGTAAACTTTACAGCAGGATCGCGGAATCTTTACTCAATGGTTTCGTGCCAGTTCTGATCCTCAACAGTTCCGCGCCAGTTCCATTTCAAATCCCAATCAAACCGCGAAACTCCCAAGCACCCATTTCATTCCGTTCTCAATTTGAATCCAAATCGAATCTTGAAACTACCCATTTTACTCATTTTCTGTTTTGTTCTGACTTGGACGCCCATCTTGCTCCTTGGCCTACTCCAAGCTCTGGCCCCTTAGGCGTCCTTGCCAGAACCAACGCCCCCTCCTCCTCCATACATACAGACACAGCCTGCCCTGTCTTACCAAAGATCAGGGCAATGTGATGCTGAGGATAGACCTCAACTGTCACATCACCCCCCTAGACAGGAAGAACTCTTGGATTTTCTCAGGACATCGGGCACAATCCCTAGCTGACTGCCATGTGGACTCCTCAATAGGATGACCCACCCAATGTACCAAGAATGAACGACGTCCTTGCACCACTTTGGTGTCAAGAATCTCCTCAACTTCATACTCTTCAGCTCCTCCTCCAGCTGGAAATAAAGGAGAAACCCTTTCAGGTGGCTGGCCAAAGAATGGCTTGAGCTGCGATACATGCAACACCGGATGGGCTCTTGACCCTTCTGGGAGCTTCAGCTCAAATGCCACCTCGTTCACCGCCCTCACTACCTGATATGGGCCCAACGCCACCGGCCCCAATTTCCAGCTCCTTACAGGCAAGGCATAGTTCTGAGCATTCACCAAGACCCAATCACCTCTCTTGAAAGCTCTACCTTCAGATCTATGCCAGTCCGCCTTCCTCTTCTGAGCCGCGACCGCCACCACCAAATTCTTCTTCAGGAGCTCCAGGGTGTCCCAGGTATCTCGCGACAGCTCATCTGCGCTGGATTCTGACCTTGCTCCCTGGGCCCCATACCCTCTGGGTGTTGGCCGTGATTTGCAAAAAATGGGGTCATACCCGTGGATGAATGCTTATGATTGTTATAAGCAAATTGAGCCAGCTTCACCCAATATACCCAGTCATCCTGCCGCCCTGAGACATAGCACCTCAAATATTGCTCCAATATCTGATTTACTCTCTCAGTTTGGCCATCTGACTGAGGATGGTATGCTGACAAATGGCAAGCCTGGATCTTTAGA
>JAKSZP010011098.1:0-53988 GCA_022478985.1 Massospora cicadina
AAGATCTGATCCAATTCAGCCAGCTGAAGTGGCGAAATTTCTTGACAGCGCTCACATCCGCACCATTTCCTGATACCCTGAAATAATGAATTTGATTACTCCAAACGAACTATGGACAGCCATCTGCGGTGCACCAAATCAGAAATGCCCAGGCCCAGATGGCATTCCATATGAATTCTATAAAAAGTACTTCCAATATAATTCCCCACTGCTGCTTGCCTCACTTAACCAGAGCCTTCTGGAAACGCGCCTCCTACCAGGAGGACAAGAGGCCTTCACCATCACACTCTTCAAGAAAGGGGACAAGCTAGACTTAGCCTACTGGCGCCCCATTTCTTTAACTAACATGGATACAAAAATTTTAACTAAAATCATGGCTAACCGTTTAGGGATTGTAGCATCTGCCACCATCTCCCCAGGAAATTTGGTTTCATACCCAGAAGGTCGATTTGGGACAACATGAACTCTGTGGCTAACGCATGCCAGTCCACAGCCTCTGGGGCACTTGTATTCTTAGACCAACAGAAGGCCTATGATAGAGTAAACTGGGAATACCTCAGGGCCTGCCTCCATCAATTCCGCTTACCCCCTCGCTTCATCAACTGGGTAATGCTGCTCACGGAATCTGCAACAATGGAAGTGCGTGGCCCTGGCTTCCTAACAGAAGTAGTCCGCCCTCAAAGGGACTTGCGACAAGGGGACCCCCTTAGCCCACTCTTATACAACTACAGCCTTGACCCACTACTTTGAAACGTGAATGCCCAACTCACTGGGGTCCATGTACCAGGCCAAGCCCCAGTAAAGATGATGGCGTTTGCAGATGACTGTGTGGTCAGGGTGTCCAATAATAAAGATGCACGAACGCTTGAAGCTCTCATCCAGGAATATTCCTGGGTAAGTAATGCTGCATTGAATGCTTCAAAAACTGAAATCATCCTCCTTGGTCGGTATCAAACCCGCTGGGCCCCAGCGACCAGTGCCCAGCCTGGCCCATCTGCTTGCACACGTGCTCGCCTTCCCTGCTCACCCCACACTGCCCCACTTGTGCTCCCCTTTGTACCACGCCCTACCATAGGGCCTTTCCGCCATCTGGGCGTGTGGGTGGAGGCAGGTGGGTATGCCTCAGCAGTAATGGAAAGTAATATTCTAGACATCGTGACAAAGCGCATCGCCTCCATCAGAGCCCACCCTACTTCCCTTACTGGCAGGGTTGTTTTAGCCAACTCTATGCTCCGCTCCAAAGTCTGGTTCGGAGCCCATGCCATCACCTTCTCCCCAGGTTTTTTCAAATCTATGTATGCCCTTCTGCAAGGGTGGCTTTGGTCAAGCCGCCCACCTCCAGTGCGGCTTGAGGTCATGTTTGGCCCTCATCATCATGGTGGCATGGGCCTGCTCGACTTTAAAGCCCATGCTGCCAAAATCCTGGGCACTTGGACTGCGGCCATCACCGCCCCTACGCTCCCCTCCTAACACTGGTCCCACGCGGCACACTCCAACTTCTCCCGCGCCTTGAGCCTTAACAATCCATCGAACCTTCACTCCTTGATGAAATACCTGGCTTCAAACCCATCGGCCACAGGTCCTCACGGTACTAAAACCCACTACAAATGAATCCTTCTCTCCATGCGGAGCGCTAAGTGGAGAATTTATATTAGTGGACACACAGCACAGAGAAGCCGCCCCTCTCCTCAGTTCACACAGGAGGTACAGGGGCTACCCATTCAAGATGGCTTGATCCCCACACGGCCCATGTCCTATCCAGGGTGGACTACCTGGACATGATGGACATCCCTTACTCCATTGAGACCCAAAAGACTATCTGGAAATACGCACACCATCCTAAGTTGTAGCCTCAAATCCGTTCCCATGTGTGGCGCTGCCTGAGGCGGGTGTACCATACAGCTGAGCGCTCTAACACTTTACACTAATCCTGCGTCGTGTGTGGCCAGTATGGAACGCTGTTTCAGCGCCTGGAGAAGTGCCCTACCTCTAAAGTGATATGGCGCGAAGTTTAACATCTGCTTGATCAGGATCAAACACATCCCTCAAGTCTGTCAAGAGATATGTTTGCTATATTTATGGTATCCTCCCTTCCACCCTCCCTCCATGCTCTATTGGTTGCAATCACCATGTGGACTATCCACACGATTGACTTGGATGCCATCGCAGGCTCCACCCCCACCCTCCAGAAGCTGTCCACAGATTCCAGTCCCATTTGGTGGACCACTTTCAGGCGTGGATGTTTGGGTACCTCCCATCACATTGCCGACAGCTGGTCTCCTCCTGGTTCCCAGTTTGGTTCATCAAATCTACCCTTTCCTCTACACGTGTTCAATTGTGGCTACGGCCCCTTCACACGTTCCCTCCCCTCCCCATAGTGGCGTTCCCGCTGGCAACAAGAGATAGCATCGCTTCTCTGGGGTGCCTTCCCTGTTACTAAGTTTCAATTCTTTCAGGTCAACATTCAGAAGTGTCCATCCCCTGGTTGGCCTTCCTCGCACTAAATTAAATAATTACAAAGCTCCTGCAGATAAGTAGCAAATATTTCTCCGTTGACCATTGAATTGGTTATGTTTTGCAATATTGTATGCCATTGATACTCATACTTGAAATTAAAGATATGGACTTTCCTCTCAATGTTGGTACAGTAATGATGTCTCATAATCCTACCCTGGATCTCCCTAGTGTATACTTAAGATGTAAGTTTAATGAAGTTTCATCTATAGCTATAGCTTTAGAAACTTTTATTGTTAAATCTTGGCATATAGACTTGATTTCAATTCAGTTTTCACAGGGTATTAGCCACTGAGAAACCAAATTGGACAATATGAAGATCACCAACTTTAATAAAACTCAATAAACTATATATGGAGCTATTGTCCCTTAATTCCACCTTTATTATTTAATACTAATCGCAGACTTATCTGCAACCACCTGATCATGGGAAAAGAACTCCCCTATAATCCTCTGTGTGACTCTTTATATCTCAGTTCCCAAATCTGGATGCATCCTCAGCTTGGTAGTCTTCTATTTGTCTTCCCTTTTCTAGAAAATCTCATTTATATCAAATCTCAGCATAATTCCCCTCAATTTGCTGAATGGTTGACATTTCAATTGATTATAATTCGTATACCTTTTCTATAATCTTGAGACTCATCTCAATTCCCCCTCCAATCCACCGGTATGGGAAGCGTATCATCCAGTTATATCAACTTCCCAAAATTACCCCCCCTTTAACTGGACAATAGGCTCTTACTGTTTATGCTCAAAGGAGCTTCGCGTGAACTCAGTTGATAATCCAACCCCCGCAGGTTCCTTGATAGTGTAGATATTCATGCCGGTCTTCTTGATTATCCTGAACAGGCCAGTCCAGATGTTGAAGAGCTTGTTTTTCCACCCAAATATGTGCTGGTCATGGAATAAAACATGGTCCCCCACAGTGAACAGCAAAAGTACACTCCATCTCTTCTGATCAGTTGCCTGATCTCGAATCTTCTAGGTCAAACTGGTTGAGTAGACTTCTGTTTACAGCTTGATCAATGTATCTGTAAGAGTCTTTAAATATCGCTGAGGGTCCACACCACCAGTGTCCTCTACACATGAGTAAAGCAAGGCGGGCAGAGCTGGATGTCGACCATACAGAAGTTGGAATGGGCTCTTACCAGTGGACGAATGATATCTGATATATGTGAACACAGATGTAGGCAGAAGAGCACTCAATTCCGAGTGTTGATCCTTTAACAATTTACAGAGTATGTTTACTGGAGTTTCGTTGACCCACTCCACCATTCCATTTGATTATGGGTGTTAGGGAGTGGTCAAAACCCCATGGATCGCCATCAGCTTGTTCAACTTTGGCAGGATGTGTAAAGTGAAATTGATTCCATTGTACATTATAATGAACTGCGGGCAGCCGTGTCACTATATAACACACTCCATAATAAACTTGATGGTGGTGACTGCGCCCAAGTCATTAATGGCCCTGGCCTCTACCCATCGAGTCAGATGAACAATGGCGATGATTATATACTTGGATCAATTGGCGCTAATTGGCAGAGGTCCCACTACATCAATGGAAACAGTGTGCCAGGCAAACTGGGGCTTAACCAGCTGGTATGTGGTCTATTTGTGGAATGGATTTTTCTACTTGACACTGATGGCAACAACTAACTGTTTCCAATACGTAATAATTCATGCTCTCACTGTAGTAATGGGGTCACAAAAACTCCAGCGTTTTCCGCAATCCTTCATGTCCTACAGCCCAATGAGCATCCATAATAATCACGAGTCTTGCTAGTTTAGGGAAACTCAGCGTTGAGTCTCTGATCCAATTATATAGTTCCCCCTCACGTAGAAAATTATCCTCCTTAAGCCCATCTAATACCTTGATCATATGCGGCGGCTCATCTTGGTATTCGTTTTCCACCATATTTCATACAATATGTCAGCTAAATCTTCTGTGATAGTGACCATTGGCATCCAGGAAAGACAATCCGCATTTTGATATTTTGCTCCCAGATGGTGTATGATCTCGAAATTGTAAGCCTGGAGCTTCAGTGCCCAACGTGCAAGCCATCCTTCTGGTTCTTGCAGATTCTGCAGCCAGCGCAAGGAAGCATGGTCTGTTGCTACTTAGAATCTTACCTTATGTAGATATACCCAAAACTGTTTGTAAGCGTAGATCACCTCTAAACACTCCTGCTAAGTCACTGTGTATTTTCGTTCATGATGGTTCAAGCTTCGACTACAAAATGCAACAGGATGCTCCACGCCATTGTCATCCTTCTGGGATAATACTGCCCCTATAGCGGAGAGGGATGCATTCATTTGCACTATGAACTATTTATTGAAGTTGGGATATTGCAAAATGGGTGCACTTGCTAATGCGGTTTGCAACACATCAAAAGCGTTCTGGCATTGTTCCATCCAATCAAAAGAAGCGTTTTTCTTTAACAACTCTAAAAGTGGGGCTCCAATGCAACTGAAATTGGGAATGAACCGTCGGTAGTAACTGACTATCCCCAGAAACACTTAGATGTCCCGCTTATTACCTGGGCAAGTCATCTTGCTTATTGCTTCCACCTTAGCCAGCTGCAGTTTAAGCCCGTTTGAATCCATGACAAACCTGAGGTATTCTAATTGTTCTTTATATAAATGTCACTTATGAGGCTTAATTTTGATATTAGCAGCAGCAAGGTGCCAAAACTCTTGTTCCAAGTGGGTAAGGTGCTCTGTAAATGTCTACAAGAACACATTGATATCTTTGAGGTAAACTAAGACGCTGGACAGCTTTATATCACCTAAAATCATATCCATGGCATGCTGGAACGTAGCCGGGGCATTGCACAACTCTTGTGACATGTGAGTCAGCTATAATAACCCTCTCAAAGTGATGATAGCACAATTCTACCATTCCGCTGATGGCAATATAATCTTCCAGTACCCCAAAATTAGATCCATGGCTGAAAAACAATTTGCCCCACCCAATTGGTCCAACGCATCATCAATCTGCAGAAGAGGGTAGGAATCCTTCTTTATTTAATTATTGAGTTTGCAATAGTCAATAACCACTTGATTTGAGCCATCTTTTTCTTTACAATGAGCACCAGTGATTCCCACAGACTGTTTGACAGCTCTAACATCCCTTGCAAGATAAGTTTATCCACCTCATTGGAGACAACCTCTTCCACTGCTTTTGAATGTCTAATAGGTAGCAATCAAATAAGAGGGTGATCCCCCATATCTATCTGATGTACCACCCCTTGAGCGCACCCCAAAGCATGATTGTCATGTGCAAAAATGTCTTGATATTCTTCAAATAGCGCCATAGCCTTATCTTGCTGTTCTTCCAATAATCCAGTAAGCGCCTTCTCACAGAACCACAGTCAATAATCCAAACAATGAGCTTGTCAGTAGTCCAAGATCCTCCCATGAGCTGAAATCATGAATATGGCGAACTTCCTCTATAGGAACTAAGTGTAGGTATTGCCACCACTTGGTGCTGCTGGATCATTATTGTCTCCTTCTGTAAATTTGCTAGCAGCAACTTTTGGAGATTCTAGGAAGATTGAAAATATCTAGATTGAGATTTAATATCTTGGTCTAATAAGATGGAGAAATCTAAAACAAATTCTCAATTTGACCAAGGAAAGACTCTTTGGAGTTATTGACCTCCTAAATTTAATTAACTCAAAGAAACTCAGTAATTTGAGATGGCCAAGCAATTCAAAATGACTAATCATTATGAAGGGGCTAGGCCTTGTTAAGAAGGTCAATCACATCTAACTAGAATTCTATTAGATATGATCATCACGAATATTATAATAATAATGATAATAAACAATATTGGTACTCTGGTAGGAAAGATCTTACCTCGGGCAGTTCAAGGATTCATCGTGAAGAACCCCTACATTTTCCTTATAAATATCTCTAGTCTTTAATTAATAAAGTACCTAAATTCTCATCTCGCACAGTTTAATTTTGGTCTATTTGCTTACAGGATTCTGTATTTCCGATTGGAACCAACTATAGAAATGGAACTAATAACTTTGTTGCAATTGTGTTAGTCTTCACTAGAGCCATGGAACTAATAATTTCGTAGCCTTCGTCACGCCTGCTTATAGAATTTCTCATAAAATTCCAACAAGAACTTTCACCTCCCCATTCCCAGATAGCAGTAGCCCTGGAGCCACATGTGGTTCAAGCTGTGAGTTCTGATGAGGCGCCATAATTTCTCCATAAAGCCCTTTAGGGACAATGAGCTCAATCCTGGTCCATACTATGCACTAGTGTTCAGATGGTAGGCTCAAAGCGCTCACTGCCTGAAGCGAGATTACTTTGTACTCATAAATCTGGTTGGAGAGGGCCCTGGTCCACCACTTCAGTCGCCAATAACAAACAAGAAACATTCCGTCGCTGTATGCTAGATTTATTTTACTATAGTGGAATGGATCCATTGGGATTTCACAAGAGGAAAAATAAACAGGAGTCAGTTGTCCTAAAATATTAAGAGTTTCCTCCGCCATATTTATCACAACACCAAAATTTCTCATAAGTGCTGCACCGATCAACATGTCATAGTTGTTATTTGACTAAACCACCACTGGAGTGGAAGACTGGACTGACCCAGATTGTAAAGGCAACGTGCTATATGCTCCTTAAGACACAGCGCTATGCATCCCTGAAGTCCTGTATACTACTCGATGGTCCACATCCAGTTTTTAACAGAATCTAAGCCACCAACCGTGTAGAGACTATGTTCACAGGAGCTCCCATGTCTATGATAGCGCGGATTTTTGTGTTTTGAATGAATATGTCACAGTAAGTGCATCCCAAGTAAGAAGAAGCATCAGTGTTTATTACATGTACGTCCAAGGGCTTTGTGTTACTCATTAAGGAGGAAATGCCCTTGCTGACCTGAGGATACTCACTAGCGATTTTTTCCACCAGAATGGCTATGTTAACACCTACTAAAGAGGCAGAGTCTGTCAAGGGATACGCGTTACTTGTGCTGGTCTGTTCCAGGATCTGCCACGCATATGGCTTCTGCACTTTCTGGTGGAACTCAGGCTTGGGGGTGAATTTTTACCCTCAGAAATGGAAGCAGGGGTATCTGACAGAAGCTGTTGGTATAACAAATCTTCTGACTGATTTCTGAATCCTACCCGAAGAGAGGCTTGGGAATCGTTAGGGACAAGTGAATTGGACTTGGAGGAGGTAGAGCGTCCCATCTTTACTCCATTCAAGCTTTTACCTGCTCGATTTTCTCACTTTGTATTGCACACACTTGTGGTTTGCTAAGGCAATTACCCACAAAATGACCTCTTCGTCCGCACTGGAAGCAAGTTTTCATAAAAGGGTAATGTATAAAGCTTGTGGCAGAAGGACCAGTTTAGAAGTTGAAATTTTAAACCAGGGTTGTGGAAAAACTGGCAGAGCGTACATAGGCCAAAAAGGGTCAGCTGCATTGTATGATGGACGAATAAGTTCCAGAGGTTGATAACTTGGTCGCTGCAGCCCATATCCTAAAGAGTTTATAGCGGAGACAGCAGAGGTTTCTTGGGCTACATTGGGGGCGCTGATCATGGAGGAGAGTTGTTGTAAGCTATTCATGATTCAAATAAGTCTGGCCTCTCCATCCAAAATTTGAGACATAGCGTTATATAGTTCCTAATATGGTTTGATGGCTGCCGTCATTGCTATACCAACATCCTCAGTGAACAGAATGTTATCTCTGAGTAATACATGTGCTTCCACTAAGAAACATTCAGCAAATTCTAATAAGGTCTCATTTAAGTGAAGCTGTATAGTCAGGAAGTCGGCTTTCCGTTGGGCCACCTTGGTAGCGCCCCCAAAAAGCCAGAGAACAATCGCTTTAACTTCTTCATAGGATACTTAGCTATTTGGAATATAGCAGGTAACTTGATCAGCGCTTTCCACATCTAGAGCGGACAGCAACAGTTTCACTTTCTGTCAATCAGAAGCCCCTTTCTAGGGCAAATTCAAAACGCTTAAAGTAACCATGTAGATTCCTGTCACAACTGAAAGGAGGTAATTTTTGATTTGAACAGCTTCGCCTTGCTCCAGGTTTCTGCCGCAAGGAGCAGGCGAATTATTTCAGAGCGACTAAGGGCACCACTCCTCTGTGCACTATCATATGGCCAGCTGGATGGACTCAAATCCATCAAAAAGGACTCAGAAGAAGTAGTGTCATGTGGGGAGTTCATTGCAATGCCTGAGGGATATTCGTTAGCTGATCCATAGCATTCTTCCCCCAAATTGCCACTAACTGCACCACTCCCCCATCTCTGGTGTGCTTCACAAAATGTTCATTGATCAACTTCTCCGCTTTAACCAAATAGAATCTACACCATCTATCCTGGAATTCCTGTTGCAGTGTTTCATACTGATGTTGCAACTTCTGACGAAATTTCCACTCAACGTTCAGTTTCTACTCCGCTGCATGTAGTCACAAGAGGACATCTTTGATTATGTTTTGCAGGTGTGCGTGCTGCCAGCTAGTGTTACCCACTTGTTGATTAGCATCATTTATTTGATTAATGAAAGCGGTTTGTTCCTGTACCAATTCCTTGTTGGCTCATCAAAGGGTATCAAGCCGCCCTTGCATGTCCTCATACTTTCTTGTCTCACCAATCAGAAGAGGGAAGGCTTGACGGCGCTCAGCCTGGTTAACAACTTCCAGTTGTGTAACCTGACGGATTAGCTGGAGATATTTGGGGGACGTCGACCAAAGGATAAGCGCAATATCTGTCATTTCAGGTTACTCCATTCAATATGAAATTGGGCTAATTCAGCTGATAAAGAACTGACTTGATCTGCCACTTGCCATTATATCAGTGTTTTTTTCCTTAAGCTGAGCAAGCACAGCTTTGAGAGCTTCCACCCATTCATCTAGAACCATCATAAAGCGCTCAGTATTGTTTCTCAACGTTATTATGTCCTGAAATTACTCCGCTGATAGGCCTTGCTGATCTAACAGTTCTCCAATTACCCAGGGTAACTCTAGATTTATCCATGGTACTAAAATGTTCAATTGATGGCGGACGTCCCCAAAACAATGGTCCATCTGCACCAGCGCCCCTTGTACCTCTTAAAATGAGCAATTGAGGCAGTCAAGTAGGAGGCGGGTATCATTTTGCTGTGCTTGAGCAAACTGTAATATATCTCCAATCTCTATATTGTGGAGAGCTAGCACACGCAGTAACTGGTGAATAGATGGTTGCACATAAGCAACTAGATACTCCTCAACTCCGTGGGTACCAAGGCGGCAAGCCAACCCCATTGTAGTCACGTCCAGATAGGACATGTACAGGGCATAGCAATTTTCTTGGTCCCGTTGGTTATAAAACAAACTCAGTAAGTATTCCCTCGCCTCATTTTCATATAGTTGATACCTGTGCAAAAGCCACTCCTAAATATCCTGCAGCTGATGAGGAGTCACATTTGTGGAGCATCCTTGTTGGTCAGTCATCAGCTCAGGGCAGTTTTCTAATTGCAGATTGATCATAACTTCATCATCCCCTGGTTCAGTTACAGTAAATAATACCAGTTCATTGTTAGTTGCCTCCCATGCTTCTTCAGCAAAACGCATGTGGAATCTGATCAAATTTTGTTGGAACAAATGAGGGCTTGTCATCATATCATAGTGTCAAAGAACTACAGTTGACCAGTAGCCCCCTGTAGTGAGCACCACTGTTAATTCTCAGAATATAGGCTTGATTCCGCCAAGTCAGTTTGCACAAGGTATTAGCCACTAAGCAACCAAATTGGATGATATGAAGATTGCTGACTTTAATAAAACTTGATAAACTATATATGGAGCTATTGTCCCTTAATTTGACCATTATTATTTAATACTAATCTCAGACTTATCTGCAACCACCTGATTATGGAAAAAGACCTCCTCCTCAATCCTCAATGTGTTCTTTATATCTCAGTTCCCCTAGCTAGATGCATCCTCAGCTTGATAAGTCTTCTATTTGTCTTCCCTTTTCTAAAAGCTCTCAATTATATCAAATCTCGGCATAATTCCCCTCAATTTGCCAAATGGTCAACATTTCAATCGATTATATATCATATACCTTTTCTGTAAATATTGAAACTTATCTCAATTCCCCCTCCAATCCACTGGTATGGGTAGCATATCATCCTGTCATATCAACTTCCTAACAGTTACCATTGAAATATCTATTAATCCCACATGTACCTTCCTTTCTTGATGAAATAATTTGTGGCTGATTGACTCTGTCTAATTTTCTGTGAGTTAACTCTAATGTTATTTGCAACTCCTGTAAATATTTATTGATGCTTGTAATTGAAATGGTAAAATTCTCTTCTTCAGCCTCTAAGGTCTCTAATCTCCTTTAATGTAATTTGAGGATTATAGATGATTAAATTTTATTTTTAATCTGATCTTGAGTGCATACACTCCTCATATTTCCTCCCTTTGACTTCCTATCAGAATCACCATCTCTTTCATAGTTGGTAACAATTGTTTTTGCAGTACTATAGTTAAGTTCTGTCATTTCTGAAGCCTCAATTATTGTCAGACCTTGTTCAAAGACTAGTCAAATAAGAGTATGGCGCATAGTATTACAGATAACATTGTATGTTATTCTCCCCTCATTTCCAATTTTCCTTCCACTCCAGCGTCATTTTGAAGATCATCAACAAAAGGCATAAAGTTTTATGCTTTTTTATTTAAATAACAAAAATCTAAACTAAAATATATTTGTTATATATAAAAGAATTTGAAATTTAAAAAGAGAAATTTGAAATAAAAAAAGATTAATTTAAAATTTAAAGTGATGAATTTGAAATAAAAAAAGATTAATTTAAAATTTAAATGAAAAAATATAAGAGATACACTGACCAGGGGACAGACTTTACCAAAATGGAAGCATCAAAACTAACCAAAGCAAAAATCCTGAACATTTTGCCTTAAATGAGAAGTGAGACACAAACAAAAAAACCAACCAACCAGGTGGCACAGTGGTGAAATGCTTATGCCACCATGGCGGAATGGGAAGAGGGATCAGGGATCACATCCATTGTATCCACAGTGTACAAAGCGTGGGTCAAAGCAGAGAGCAAGAGCGTAGGTTTATCAGCAATATGGGGGTGAGGTTGAGAGGACCAGTTGTTTGTGGAAATCATCATCGTCATAATTGGCGCTCAGGTAATTGGACAAGCACCTTTTCTGCCTGAATGTGGATGGCAGGAAGTTGAGAGACTAAAGCATTTTTAACTCAGGTTATTTTGGTTTAAAATTATGAATCTGCAACCACTTTCTGAACTGCATCTGCAGTAATTTTATGCAGCTGGAGAATGATATTTTTGCTCTGGGGGGCAGGTCTGGGCAAGAATGGGAGGGGGAGACCATTGGTCATATTTTATTGCTGTTTGGGATATAATATTGAAGGGAAAATTTATCAGGTTGGGCAGCAGCTGCCACAGCAAAATGGTGTTGGGTGCATAACAAATTGCCATTTGGGTGTAGGTATAAAAGCGCTGAGGGATCTCAATGGGGGATTGTGTAGGGATAAAGTCTCAAACGTTGACTTCATCATCTTCAATTACGTTACCTGATTCATCAGTTTCATTCAATGAGTACCATGGATTCAAGTCATAAAAGCTCAAGTTTTCCTCAATAGGGTTGGATGAGGCTGGCAATTGGGTTGGGGCTTGGGAGAAAGTTGTTGTCTAAGTCAAATCCTGATTGGTGAGAGAATTGGTGGCTACAGACTTAGGATGGGTCTGATTGGCTGCTGTAAAAGCAGCAGTGGCAGCAGTCTTTGGAAGAGGTGGGGGTAAGATTACCCCATTATGAGAGGGCTGCAAGGTGGCTGGAAGATAAGGAGTTGGTGGCTGAGACTGTAGAGGCAGCAGAGGCAGCAAGGTAGGGGCAACTCATCTTTTTAGTGGTGCAACATAAAGCAGGATGTACAGAAGGACCACCCAACCTTGATGTGGGCCCAGAATGGGTGATCAGGGGCAGAAGCAATGAAGGAGCATGGGGGAATCTGGTCAGTATATTTGTAGATTTAGGGCTGATAGTGGCAAAAGCCTGAGGCCCAGCGAGGCATGTGGCTCCATTGAAAACCAAAAACTGAAGGATAAGTTCAGCACCATAGGCTGCCAAACCTTCCATCAGCTCCTGATGGAGCACTGCTGGTGGAAGGTGAGTGGGTAACCCAGAAAACTAAACCACCATTGTGGAGTCAGTGGGGAGCTAGGTGCACGTTGTGGGAATTGGGGTGCCCTGGAAAACTAGGGGCACAGTTGCTGCAGTGGCAGCATCAGCTTCACTTGTGAAACTGAGGTCAAAGTACCCTTTATAGAGGCAAAAATCAATGAAGCTGGCAGGTTGCATCACTGCCTGTGCTAATTCATTTAAGAATTATCTGAATATGGAAACAACTTTCCATACTTAACCAGAAGGCTGAAACACATGTGAGAGCAGGGCAGGATGAGAGGGCAGTGGGGCACTGCCTGGGATCATGTGAGGTGAATGGTGAGATCCTTGGGTAGAATGAACTGACCTAAGGATTGGTTAGGACCAGATGAACCAGTCTGAGCACATTTTCCCACAAATGGAAAATGCTGGGTGAAGTTTTGTTGCTGACCCACACTGGAGCAGCAGGCGGTGGGGCTGTGGACATCAGTGGGTCAGAAGCATGGCTAGCTGAATTGCTTTATAAATTTTGTAATTTTTACAAAATTTGCTTGAAATTGGGATCAAGTAGAAAGAAAAAAAAATATTGTAGATATGAATTTAAAATTTAAAAGGTGACTTTGATATGTAAAAAGACAACTTTGAAATTTTTAAATTTTATTCGAGGTGGGCCAACCTGGGGACGGTACCGCACCGATTAGGGAAGTGAAGAAAATGGGAAAGGAGGATAAAACCTGGAAAACCTCCATGCGCGGCATATGATAGGCCAGGAACTCCATGGACCGCCTTTGCTATTTGCTATCTCGGTTCGGGGCATTGGTGCGCAAAACCAACACAGTCAAAATCGTCCCCTACCCAAAGTCCATTACCGGGATCGAACTCGGGAGGCAGTGGTAGAGGGTCCATACTCTACCACTTGGGTATCCTCCCTAACTTTGAAAATTTTTATTTACTTTTTTTATAATTTGGGAAGCCATTTTTAGAGCAAAAATGGTGGGGGCATGAATTAGAAGAATTAATAAAAACTCCTCTAATGCAAAACCTAGCTTGACATTGAATGGCCATTCACTTTCTTCAATCCACACTATGACACTTGAATGGACTAAGCTCAGCCAGCGCTGGCCCAGCCACAGGAGTTGGTGCAGTGGTGGAACCTGATTGGCTGAGAACAGTCAACTATGGCAGCTCAGCCAAATATGTTTCAGCCATTGACTTAGAATTCTGTAACCTGGTCAAACTACTTAAATTGGAATTTTTTTTAAAATTTTTATTGGCTGCTTCTTTCAAAGCAGTGCTGACAACTTTATAATTTAAAAAGACAATTTTGAAGTTAAAAAGACAAATTTGAAATTTAAAAAGATGAAAACTTGAGGAAAATGGTATATACTAAGGTTTAATAATGGCCATATACAATAATTAATTTTATTAGGGAGGATACCCCAGTGGTAGAGTATGGACCCTCTATCACTGCCTCCCGAGTTCGATCCCGGTAATGGACTTTGGATAGGGGACGATTTTGACTGTGTTGGTTTTGCGCGCCAATGCCCCGAACCGAGATAGCAAATAGCAAAGGCGGTCCATGGAGTTCCTGGCCTATCATACGCCGCGCATGGAGGTTTTCCGGGTTTTATCCTCCTTTCCTATTTTCTTCACTTCCCTAATCGGTGCGGTATCGTCCCCAGGTCGGCCCACCTCGAATAAAATTTAAATAATTAATTTTATTAGGGGGTGGAAGGCGAGTCGGTAGGGCGGACGGCTACCAACCTGAAGGTTGCGGGTTCGATTCCCGCCCTTCGCACATCGATCGGGGTGCCAGCTGAAGGAAACTATTGGCAGTTAGTAGGTATAATAACACGAAAACCTTACCCATGACGTAACCAGAAAGATCCGAGTCCCTTATCCGGAGGTGAAAAAACTTTCTACGACAGAGTTGACCCTGCTCAGGTTTCATGTCGATACTTTCTTTCTCTATTTTGGTAATGTCCGTCCCCCGGTTGGCTTGCCTCGAATAAATAAAATAAAATAATTAATTTTATTTATTTAGCTAATTTTAGTTGGTTTAAATTCATAATAAAATTAATGATGGCTATTAGCAATACTTAATTAAATCTTTTTTAAATGATTTAATTAGTTTGATTATATGCTAAAAAAACTAAAAAATATTTGAGGTGGGTTGACTATATGCTAAAATACTAATGACCATCTAAAATGCTTAATAATATTTTTTAGTTTATTTGCTTAGTTTAATTAAATACTAAACTTACTTATGGTCAACTACAATCCTTAATTTAAATTTATTTGAGGTATGCTGACCAAGTGATGGACAATACTGAAATCAAAACAAAAAAACTGCTCAAAAATGAATGGAAAGAATTAAAACTACTAACCAGGCGGGGAGAGGAAACTGCTAACCCACCATGGCAGAGGGTGAGAGGGGGTCAGGGGTTGGTCCTCAGACATATGTGCCTCAATCATGGGATTTTAATTGAAATAGCAGATCAAAGCGGAGAGCCAGGGCGTTGGGGCATCCACATAGTGTGGGTGGAAGTTGGTGTAGTACAAGTTTTCCATCTCCTAATTAAGATTAGCATGGTAAAGCACTTCAACAAATGCTACAACAAGAATTTCAGCTTCTTTGCGGGCTTTGGGAAGCTGGGCAAAAAGGGAGATACTGTGGTGGGTGATTTTAGCCAAAGGGTTGAATTTGGCAAATGTTGCAACATTCATGACAGCAGCTTCAGCATCATCAAATAACTTTGAGATGTTGCTGCATGTAGATTCAGGGAAGTTGGGAGGAAGAAGAGGGTGGGCAGGCCTAGCTGGAACTCAGCCACTGATTGGGCCACTTCTTTGCATAGTGTTGGGTGCCAGGGAGAGGCCACCACAGCTAAGGCGAGCTGGTGGTCACTTTGGTAGGGGGCTGCATTGGGCAGAGGAGTGAAATACCTGGGGGTGGGGTTTCATCAAAGTCAGGAAGGAAAAATTTGGCCTGACCATAATCATATTGGCCAAGAGGTTGACTGGAATGCTCACTAATGAGAATGTTACCTGATTTGTCAACCTCCACCAATAGGTCCCATGGATTTTAGTTCACAAGAATAGTGGCGTTAGAAGTTGGGTGGATGGGAGTGGGCAAATGGGTGGGTGCTTGGGTACAATCCTTAATTTAATCTATTTATTTAGTTTAATTAAGTAATTCAATTATTACATACTAAAATTGATGATAGCCATCTACAATACTTAATTTAATCTAATTTTTAGCTAATTTAATTAGTTCAATTATTAAATATTAAATATACTAATTGTCATCTAAAATACTTCCTTTAATTTATTTATTTAGCTAATTTATTAATTCCAATAATTAAAACTAAACATAATAATCATCATCTACTATGCTTCATTTAATCTATTTTTATTTAGCTGATTTAATTGGTTTATTATATACAAAGCTTAATAATTACCATCTACAATACTATAGGCTAATCATACTATGATTTCATCTGATAACTCAGATTTTGAACCTATCCCCAGCAATAAGACAAATACATGTTAACTTAATTTATTTAAGTGTGTTAACCTCTGAACAATTATACCATAACAGATTTGGGGTAGGAAGTGAAATTTAGGACTAGAGGAAAAAACTAAGTACTAGGGGTAAAAGCTTCCTACATATGATATGATGGGCCAGGATTACACAATCTAAAAAAATTATTTGAGGTGGGTTGACCTTGGGACAAATATACCACACCAAGAAATTTTCTAGCCAGTACAGGTTTTGAACTTGAATGAACAAAACCTGCACTAGAGTGGAAATAGGATTTTCCTGCCAGGCTAACCACCCTAGGATTACACAATCTAACTTCATTAACTTACTTGACTGGACTGAGGTAAGGTGCAAATCCACATGTATTAATATACTTAGCACAAAATTATTCTATTTCTACCCTGGCAATATTTAGACCTGTGTTGTGAGGGGTAATAGATATATCAAAAAATATATAGATTTTCTAGAGAAATAATTTGATAAATTATATTTAAAGCACAATATCTTCCAGTTTTTAGAAAAAATTAGCTTTGTAACAACCTTGCTGCAACCTTTTATAACAGTTAATAAAAATGGGAAAAGAATTTTCCATAAATAGTTGCCATAATCTTAAAATGATATAAATGATCTCAAGTAATTATTTTACTTTATGAAGAGGTATATATAAAACAGCACAGTTCTTTCTTTTAGATAGATTACAGGTTTTTTATAATAATTATAAGTTAGTTAGTCATTATAAAGATACAAATACCATGGAAAAGGTAAAGCCTAATAAGGTTAATGAGTAAAGTTTAGTTAGAAAGAAGTTTAATGCTATCCACTAAAGTATATCTAATTAATCCTTCTATATGATTTTAGCTGTTTGATATTAGTCTTAAATAATTATATAATCTTTGCTTTGTTATCAACTCCATATAATCTTATATTTCTAAGAAAAATGAAATTATAATATTATCACAATTTTATTTAAAAATATAAATTTTACATTTTATTTGGAGAAGGCCAACCATAGGACAAACAGTTCCAATAAACTCCAACAACAAAACACCAAGAAACAATGAGGGGAACCCCAGAGGAGCTGAGGTTACCTCCTGTTGCCAGCGGGACTTCCAGTGGAAGGAAGAGGGGGAGTAACAGGGGAGGCTTGAGCCAAAACTGAATACAAATGAAGGAAAGGATCCAATGAGAGGAACCAGATGGAGAACCAGGACAACGTCAACTGGTGTTGGCAGGATGGCAGGTGGCCAAACAGCCAAGCTTGAAAGTGATCCATGGGGTGGGAATGGAAATTAAGAACAGCTTCATGTAGAGTTGGGGTAGTGCCAGAGAGTGCAATAAGGACAATGATGTGTATTATCCATAGCGCTATTGCAACAAAAAAGGCATGAAGTGATAGGTGAATATGTGTTATGGAAAAGAGAATGATGTT
The DNA here is from genome assembly GCA_022478985.1 of Massospora cicadina. Classification (NCBI taxonomy): domain Eukaryota; kingdom Fungi; phylum Entomophthoromycota; class Entomophthoromycetes; order Entomophthorales; family Entomophthoraceae; genus Massospora; species Massospora cicadina. The sequence goes on from JAKSZP010011098.1 coordinate 17,668, forward strand.
TTTGGAAAGGCTGAAAGCCTGCTCACTCTCCTGGAAAAAGAGGCTCATAACATTCCAACAAATCGCCTATAAAGGTGGTCAAGCTTCTGAGCAAGGACTAAAGATCTGTACTGACCACATACAACACACAAAGTTTGAAAAGCATTGGACTGCTCAGCTGTGAGTTACACCTTTCTCAGGAATCTCCTCACATGGGCGCAAATTTTGGGTTTGCAAAAGAGGATAGTGTGTGTACCACCAAATGTCTTTCTGGGTCTTTAAAGAGTATTGGATTTTGAGATTTTCAAAGTAGTCCACATGGGCAATGAGGTGGGGACGTAGGGGTACCAGGTTGTTCAAAATGACTTGCTCATGGACTTCTTGTTTGGACAGGAAAGTAGGGCGACCCCTCTGGGAGGTGTGTCCACTGATGCTGATTCTTTGCTCAGCACTATGCATGGAAAAAATAATTTCTTTTAAAGTGGGGCGACATCTCATGCAGGCCTGTGGCAGAGGGTGAGAGGCAAGATAGTTTAACAAAGAATGAGGGTAGGTAGGATTGTGAAGGCCATAGGGCACAGGAAAAATTGGAGTGGGCCTTATATGTAAGTCCTGGTAAACGTTCTCTGGGCGTCAATTGGGCCATTTTTTCATTCCCAAGCAAGAAGGTACCAAAGAGGATGGTCATACCCCTCATTACTCAAGGTGATCTCGCTTATGTGGTAGATGAGTGCTGGGTAACAGCCCTTCCACTTCAGATCCCACTTCCAGTAGCCACACTCTCCTCAGCAGAACTGTTATGAGGAATCAGTGAAATCTGCTCTGAGATTGCCAAAATGGAATTGATTGCAACTAATTTGAGCGGCAATCAGCCTGATGCTCAGATTTCAAATGGTCAAAAAGGTATGAAAACTGATCTATTGGCTGGAATGCCCAACAGTTGTAATTCAGTTAACACAATGATTGAAAAATCTCCCCCTCCCAGATCCATCAGGCATCACCCCCAATGGGCAGGTAATAGCATCAGACACCATTGATGAGGTTTCAAAGCTTCCTGCCAGCAAATCGGGTGTTGCTCCTGATGCAATGCCACTGACCAAACAAAATGGCCCAGTGACTGAGCATGGGTGGGTTGGGCGTCCCAAACCCATTCCCAACTAAATGGGTCCACCCATATGTGGGGTGGTCTTGGGGGATTCCTGCCACTCGTCAGGCCAAATGCCGTCACGCCAACTGTCAGAAATGTAGCCAAGCCTTGGTTTAGACATTCAAGGTTGAACTGACAGTGACTTGGCCCACAGCCAAATTTTTTGATGTCAGTTTCCAGGGAACTAACCCACCCATTCCCAAATAATTCACCGCTTAGGTCAAACTGACCACAACTTGGCCCGCTGCCAAATTTTGCGATGTCAGTTCTCAGGGAACTTACCCGCCCATTCCAGAATAATTCGCCGCTTAGGTCAAACTTGTGGGACCCAATCTCAGCTTGTTTCCCTCCAAATCAATGACTATTTAATCAGTCGCAAGCACTGATAAAATTGTTGGGTGATTCTCCTTCCTCAAATATTCCAATAAAAACAACCCTCCCCAAAAACAGTTTTCATCTGTTGAAAATTAAGCTCCCTTCCAGTTCCATATTCATCATACCAGCAGCAGTGCCTCTGAATTCTGGTTTGCCATTTGAGTGCTCTGGCATCTGGGCTGGCAGGTCAGTATAATTCTTACTTACTGTTCGCCTGACACCATATGGCCAGTGCTGGTCTGAGATTGTGGTGTTGGTGACTACAGCGATCCAGGTGCCAAGGATTTTGGCAGCATGGGCCTCGAAGTTGAGCAGGCCATACCACCACTATGGAAAGGGCCAAACATGACATCAAGGCGCACCAGCGGTGGGTGGCCTAACTTAACCCACCCTTGTATGAGGGCTTATAAAGATATGTAGAAAAAGGGTGAAAAGGCGATATCATGTGTCACAAACAAGACTTTGGACAGGAGAATTGAGTTGGCAAGCACAACTCGGCCTGGGAAAGTAGTCTGGTGGGCACTTAGGGAAGCAAGCACTTTGTGACATTGTTGAAGATGTGGTGCTCCATTACCAATGAGGCATACCCTCCAGCCTCCAGCCACACTCCCAAATGGCGTACTGGACTATCAGTGGACCTTGGCATGAAAGGGAGCACAAGTGGGGTGGTATGGGGTAGGCGAGGCTAGCAAACCTTTGAGCTAGCTGCTAAAGCAGGGAGGTAACAGGGTGCTGGTGACCAGAGGGCATGTATTAGACTAGGAAAGTAATTTCAGTTTTGGAGGTTTTAAGTGCAGCATTACTTACACTGGAGTAATCCTAGATAGTAGCCTCCAGTGTGCGTGCATCTTGGTTGTTAAACACCCCAACCACACAATCATCAGAAAATGATAACATCTTAACTAATGCTTGGCCTTGCACATGGACACCAGTAAGGTGAGCATTCACATTGCATAAAATTGGGTCAAGGCTGAAGCTGTACAAATGTGGGCTTAAAGAGTACCCTAGGCGGAGGCCCCTTTGAGGGTGAACCACATCTTTGAGGAAGCCAGGGCCACGCACCGCCATCGTGGCGGATTCCATAAGCAAATCACCCAACTAATGAACCTATGGGTGAGGGTAATTTGTGGAGGCAGGCTTTGAGGTAATCCTATTTGACCCTATCATAAACTTCTGTTGGTCTAAGAAATCAAGTGCCCCAGTAGCCATGAATTGGCAGACGTTGGATAGGTATGTATGTTGTCCAGATAGACTTCTTGGGAATGAAACCAAATTGCTCAGATAAAATGATATCAGAGGTAACTTCCCCTAGGCGGTTGGCCATAATTTAGTAAATAACTTACTATCAGTATTATTAAGTGAAATGGGGCGCCAGTTGACTAAGTCCAGCTTATCCCCTTTTTTATACAGCGTTATTGTGAAAGCCTCTTGGCCATAGAAAGGAGGCGCATTTCTAACATGCATTGGTTCATTGAGACTAGCAACAAAGAGGAGAATAATTAAAATATCTCTTATAGAACTCATATGGGATTTAATTAGATCTGGGCAATTCTTATGCAGTGCACCACAAATGGCATACCAGAGTTCATCTGAAGAAATATAATTCATCAAATCTGGGACTACTTTTCTTTCTCGTTGCAAACACTTTTGCAACCCATTCAATTCAAGACTAAATTTAGTTTGATAATCTCATAGAGGGGATTAGTCTGCGCCAAAGTCTGGGAGCAGTTGGGCAAGCAAGGCAAGAGGAGCAGGCGGAAGGCCTGCGGCCTCTAACATTCAAAAACGCCCCGGAGAATCTGGCGGAATAGAAAAAAATCTAAAAAAACCGGCGGTCACAATTTCTCCAGAGATACTCGCGTGGCAAGCATGATGCAACCAGTACATCAACACGCCACATTCCCAGCCACTTTCATCGGTGGAATTTGGAGTCCGTGTGTATCTGGACATCCAAAAAATGGCCCTATGGGAAAAATTTTGTGAAGATGTACACAAAATTTTCCTGACCGCGGTGTATGTTGCACCTCACTCCATGTCGCATGGTTGGCTGGACCTAGGTTTTGAAAGCAAAATAGCAGCAGATGAGGCTGCAGCAGTGCGCATAGTGGTCAACCTCCCCGAAGGGCAATGGGTTGTCGAAACTAAATGCACCAGATGGACAAAATCAAACCAAATTTTCCTCACATTTTACTTTTTGCCTACTACGGTAAAACGTGACATTTTGGAGCAACACCTGAAAGATGGTCTCACCATATATGGCGAAATACAATCTTTCAAAATGCAACGTTTCACGCTGATGCCACACCTGTGCACTGGCAAAGCCATCGCAGTTCTGACCCCAACCAAGGAGATCGTGAAGGACCTAACTCAGATCCTGCACTCAACCTTTATTGACATCGCAGGGCACACCACCCACCCATTCTGGGTAACCGTGGACAGCGCGCCCCCCATTTGCACCCACTGTGATGTGTTCGGCCATAAGGCACATGCATGCCCCATCAAAGAGGGCATCACATTCCAAGAGCACCCCTCAGCGGCCATGGCCAGTGGAGAGGCGCACTACGAACCAACTGCAAGCACCAAGGAGGCTTTCCCGTGGGGAGCACAAGGCTGCTACCTATTGGTAAAGCCCATCTCCCCGCAGGAGCGGAAGAAGGCCAAGCAGGCCCATAGGACTGCGGCCAAGGAAGTGGCCAAGGCCACCACCACCATCCCACACTCACAACGCCAGGAGGATATGGAGACCTTTGCGGCAGAAGCAACTTGGGAATCCATCACCCAATCAGATTGGGAAGCCCATGCCGAACGGACCACTCAATCCAAGGATCTGATGGGAGATTCGATCTCACCCAATTGCTGCACCCAAGCCCCAGTTGAAACTGACTTGGGACCTATCCCAACCAAAAATTTTTTTTTCCCCACTCGATGGTGCACCAAACTTATCTGCACCGCAAAATATTCGTCCGACATCGGGAAAACAAAAAGCGAAGGCCAAAGCCAACGTGACTCTTTCCACAAATTTTAACAAAAACCCCAATAGCGTTGCTGCTAATACCCGTACTGCTGTAAAAGCCCGTGGGGACCTTGAAGAGGCTGGTGGGCCCGGGGGCCCACCCCTCACACCTAAGGTGCGATGGGGGAAACCTTCACTCTAGGGACGCTGAATATCGCCAGACTCAAGGCCTCCCCATCCCGGGCTAGGAAACTGAGTTTTTTATAAAAAAATTTACCCGTGGATATCCTGGCCATCCAGGAAACCCACTGTCCACAAGGTTCCAAGGAAGCTTGGAAAATAATGCTCCTACCATCCCTATCCTTTTGGTTGAAGCACTGTGGGGTGCTAATTCAGAAAAACAATTTTTTCAAATTTATATCTTCAGAAACATTCCTAAATGGCCGAGTGCTCATTGTCACCTTCTCATGGGCTGATGTTGCACACACAATCATCAACATTTACGCCCCAAATGGTGCACAAGAGCGTCAGGAATTTTTCTCATTGGTCAAATCCCTCCTGCTACCCCCTGATTCTTTCCTAATTGGTGACATGAACTGTTGGCTAACCTCACCAATGGACCAGTGGCCGCCCTCACCCCACGCCCCACAGGGTCACGTAGAACTACGCATTCTAAAAGCCACCCTTGGGTTAATGGATGCACTGCTATGACATGCCCCACTGCTCGAAAACATGACACGTCCCCACGTCCACAACAGCCAATTAAGGTCCATGACCCGCATCGACCTTATTCTAGCACCGCCAAATTCCAACCCCACATCTCCCACTTCAAAACAACAAAAACGGAATTCTCCAACCACCGACTGGTCTCAATAACATACCACTTACCTGTCACAGTTGCAAAGGCCCCACATTGGTGCAAAATCTGCCCCCCAGAGCTCGCATCACCAGGATTTTCCATGTGGGTGGAAGAGGCAACTTTGGCAAAATTGTTTGTTGCACCATTTTGCGCGGACACTATTTCCACATGGGCAACTTTCAAAGAAGACACCATCCGCCACTATCGCCATCTCTCATCCAGATGCTCACGAGCCACATCAGTGATTATATCGCGTGCGCTGGCGGAATTGGCCCACTTGGAGTCCAAAATTCCAGCCTCAGGATATAGCCCTGCATGGGGCCAGAAGCGGGCAGAGGCAGCCGCCCACCTCAACGCACTTGAAAGGCAACACAAACATTGGGTTTGTGTCCAATACAGGGCCACACGCATCACTAAATGAGACAAGTGCACCGCATACTTCTTCAAAAAATTTTTTGCACCACACCAGAGCGTGGCCTGCACACAGGTGTGAAGATTGGATAATTCTATTGTGGACACACCAGCTGAAGTGGCAATCGAAACATAAAGATATTACTCCAAGTTATACCGAGCTGAACCAATTCAGCTGGCCGAAATGGCAGAATTTCTCGACAGAGCTCATATCTGCACCATTTTCTGATACCCGGAAATAATGAATTTAATTACTCCGAATGAATTATGGACTACCATTCGCGGTGCGCCAAACTGAAAATGCCCAGGCCCAGATGGCATTCCATATGAGTTCTACAAAAAATATTTTAAATATATATCCCCATTGCTGCTAGCCTCACTCAACCAAAGCCTGTTGGAAACGCGCCTCCTACCAGGAGGACATGAGGCCTTTATGGTCACACTCTTCAAGAAAGGGGATAGGCTAGACTTAGCCAACTGGCGCCCCATTTCTCTAACAAACACAGACACCAAAATTTTAACAAAAATCATGGCTAACCATTTAGGGATTGTAGCATCTGCCACCATCTCCCCAGAACAATTTGGTTTCATCCCCAGAAGGTCGATTTGGGACAACATGAACTCTGTGGCTAATGTGTGTCAGTCCACAGCCTCTGGGGCACTTGTATTCTTGGACCAACAAAAGGCCTATGATAAAGTAAACTGGGAATACCTTAGGGCCTGCCTCCAACAATTCCACCTACCTCCCCGCTTCATTAACTGGGTGATGCTGCTCACGGAATCTGCAACAATGGCAGTGCGCAGCCCAGGTTTCCTAATGGAAGTAGTCCGTCCTCAAAGGGGCTTGCGACAAGGGGGCCCCCTGAGCCCACTCTTATACAACTTCAGCCTTGACCCACTACTGCGAAATGTGAATGCCCAACTCACTGGGGTCCATGTGCCAGGCCAAACCCCAGTCAAGATGATGGCATTTGCAGATGATTGCGTGGTGGGGGTGTCTAATAACAAAGATGCACGCGCGCTTGAAGCCCTCATCCAGGAATATTCCCAGGTAAGCAACGCGGCACTTAACGCTTCCAAAACCGAAATCATCCTCCTTGGTCAGTTTCAGAACTGCTGGGCCCCAGCAAGTAGTTCCCAACCCGGCCCATCTGCTCGCCCACGTCCACGCCTTACTAACTCAAAACACAACGCTCCACTGGTGCTCCCCTTTGTGCCACGACCTACCATAGGACCGGTACGCCATCTGGGCGTGTGGTTGGAGGCAGGTGGATACGCGTCAGCAGTAATGGAGTGCTATATACTGGACAACGTGACGAAGCAAATCGCCTCTCTCAGAGCCCACCCTACTACCCTCACTGGCAGGGTTGTTCTTGCAAACTCTATGCTCCTATCCAAAGTCTGGTTCGGAGCCCACGCCATCCCCTTCTCCCTAAGCTTCTTCAAATCCCTGTATGCTTTGCTACAAGGTTGGCTTTGGTCAGGCCGCCCTCTACCAGTACAGCTAGAGGTCATGTTTGGCCCTCATCATCATGGTGGCATGGGCATACTTGATTTCAAAGCCCATGCCGCCAAGATCCTGGGCACCTGGATTGCGGCCATCACTGCTCCTACACTCCCATCCCAACACTGGTCCCACGTGGCCCGCTCCAACTTCTCCCGAGCCTTGGGCCTCAACAATCCATCAAACCCCCACTCCCTGATGAAATACCTCGCATCACACACATCGGCAACAGGTCCTCACGGGACCAAAACCCACTACAAACGAATCCTACTCTCCATGCGAAGCGCAGAGTGGAGAATTTGTATTAGTGGACATACAACCCGAAGAGGCCGCCCCTCTCCTCAGTTCACACAAGAGGTACAGGGGCTACCCATCCATGATGGCGTGATCCCCATTCGACCCCAAGTCCTATCCAGGGTGGACTACCTGGACATGATGGACATCCCTTATTCCACTGAGACCCAAAAGACTATCTGGAAATACGCACACCATCCTCTGTTGCAGCCTCAAGTCCGCTCCCATGTGTGGCGCTGCCTGAGGCGGGTGTATCATACAGCTGAGCGCTCTAATGCTTTACACTCATCCTGTGTCGTGTGTGGCCAGTATGGAACGCTGTTTCACCGCCTGGAGAAGTGCCCCACCTCTAAAGTAATATGGCGCGAAGTCCAACGTCTGCTAGGCCAGGATCAAACATATCCCTTCAGTCTGTCAAGAGATATGTTTGCTTCATCAATGGCCTCCCCCTCCCACCCTCCCCCCACGCTCTGGTGGTTGCAATCGCCATGTGGACTATTCACACGATTGTCTTGGATGCCATCGCTGGATCCATCCCCACCCTCCCTGAAGCTGTCCACAGATTCCGGTCTCATTTGGTGGATCACTTTCAAGTGTGGATGTTTGGATATCTCCCACCGCGTCGCCGACAGCTGGTCTCCTCCTGGTTCCCAGTCTGGTTCATCAAGTCAGACCCCTTCCTCCACACGTGCTCAATAGTGGCTACGTCCCCTACACACGTTCCCTCCCCTTCCCATAAGTGGCGTTCCCGCTGGCAACAAGAGATAGCATCGCTTCTCTGGGGTGCCTCCCCTGGTACTAAGTTTTGTCTCATCTGAGTCATATTCGGAAGTGTCCATCCCATGGTCGGCCTTCCCCGCAATAAATTCAATAATTCATCAAATCTGGGTGTGTAAGATGAGTCAGTAGGGTGTATGGCTACCATCTTGAAGGTTGCAGGTTCAATTTCCAACCTTAACCCATTATTCAAGTTCCAGCTGAAGAAAGCTATTGGCAGCTAGTATGTCTAATAACAAGAAAGCCTTACCCTTGACGTAAACAGAAAATCCAAGTCCCAATACAAAGGTGGAAAAACTTCTATGATGGAGATGACCCTGCTCAGAATTTCTGTCAAAGTTTATCATCCTTCTTTTGGTAATGTCCATCCCCTGGTTGTCTTTCTTCAAATAAATAGATTCATCAACTCCAGATAATGAAAAATGATGCAGATATGTGCACCATCAAGAAACTCATCAATTTTGGCTAGTTTGAATGGATTAAATTGATATTATTTGGAGTAATAGTTTCAAACCTTGATTTCCACTTTGACTGGAGTTTTTGTGATGGAGTGATTCGGCCACCTCACCTGTGTGCGGGGCAAGCTCTGCCGCAGTGTAAAGAATTTTTGGAAAAATAAGCAGAGCATTTGTCAACTGCTGTTATTTTAATTTGCCTTGAACTGAACACAAAATTGATATTTGTGTTGCCTTACTAGTGCGTTGAGATGAGCATACACTTCTGCCCACTTATGACCCCAAGTTGTGCTATAGCCTGCAGCAGGAACATTAGACTCCAGGTAACTCACTTATGAAAGTATCACTAAATGACCTCTGAGGCAGCCCATGAGCAACGTCATAAAGAGGTGTCATGGCTAATGGATGGTGTTTGCTTTGAAGGTTGACCAGGTAGAAATTGGGTCCACACAGATTGGTGTGGCAAACTCCAGTGCCAAAGTTTTGTTGTCCAACTATGAGGAAAACCAGGGAGACGTGATCTCAGAATGGCGAGGTTTGCACTACTTTAACGCCTGCGCCACCGGGCTTGACAAAGAGAAGGAAACTGACACAAACCTGTGGTCAGATAAATCGATTTTTGTCATTGTAAAGGGCGTGATCTGAGACCAAAAAGTTTAACAGGGCAAGAATAAGGGCAATGCGGGACATAGACCTCAGCTGACTGTTATGCACATGGGGATGGGGCATGGTGGGGAGCAGTGGTGCATGCTTGGGTAGGGTATCAAAAAGCCCCAAATTGGCTTTTAGATCATGAAGATTACGTGCCCCCGCGGGGGGTAAGGCTCAGAAGGCCAGCAGTTAATGGATGGGTTGGACCAGCTTTCAGGTCGCCCATCACAAATAGCAGGAGGAAGTGGGAGGGAAGTAAAAGCTGAGAGGCATTTATGGAGAGCCCATGCACAGGTCAGGGCATAAATATTAATGATAGCATATAATTCATCATCCCATGAAAAGGACACTACAAGCACACGCCAATTGAGTTATGGTTTTTTAGAAATAACTTTAAAACTATGGGTTGCAAATATAAGCACTCCACAGTGCGGCGACCAAAAAGAAAGGGAGGGGAGGAGCATGGTTGTCCATGTTTTCTCAGCAACTTGTGGACTGTGGGTTTCCTAAATGGCCAGGATGTCCATAGGTAAATTATTTTTTTAAAAACTCAGTTTCCTAGTCTTGGAAAGTTTAACCTTGAGTCCAGCGATGTTCAATTTCCTTATTGTGAAAGCTCCCCCCACTGCACCTTAGGTACTATGGGAAGGGCCCCCTTGGCCTTCTTTTGCCACTTTCTCAGCATCAGCACCAGTAGCTGAAGACTGCATATTGTGCACTTTATATGTGGGCTTGAGGGAATCCTTCACTGTGGGTTTACTGTCAGATTTGGGTTTTGTTGATTTGTTCCAACTTTTTTAGTTGATGTGCTCCTGCAGTGCATCATCAGAAGTCAACAAAAATTTGGGAGGGAAGGGGTGGTAGAATCAGTTTTGATCAAGGATTGATACTTTTGCTTAGGTAAATCTGACTATCCCATCTGGTCCTCAGGTTGGTTGGCCTAATCTGATTGGTGAGAAGATTCTTGAGCCGCTCCAGCAGTGAATAACTCAATGTCATCCAGGGCTGTGCAGGAAGGATCACGGATGTGGCTGTAGCCGTTGCTTTGACCACTGCTTTGTAACCTGCTTGCCTTTTTGCGCTCTTATGAGGACACAGATTTTACCAGACTATAACATCCCTGCTCACCCCAAGAGAATGCTGCTTCAGTGTTTGGCTGGTTTGTAATGGGATTTGGCGCTTCCCATTGCATTGGGGATGATTTTTTTCTGTATGATGCCCTCTTTGGAGAAGCAGATGTGGGACTTATGGTCAAAAGCGTGGCAAAAGGTGCAGATGGGGTGTGCGCTGTCCACCGTTACATGGAATGGATGGGTTTCAAGCCCTTTAATATTGAGCACTGCATTTGTGGAATTTTTGTCAAGTCTTCCACTATGACCACGGATGGGGTGATCACTACAATCATTTTGCCTTTGCTAAGATTTGGCATAAGCATGAAGTACTGCATTTTAAAAGAGTGTAATTATCCATAGCTTTTTAATCTGGCTGATAGGTAACTCATCATTACTGGACATTTTACCGTAGTGGGGATAAAGTTGAATGTAACAAAAATTTGGTTTGACTTGGTCCAACGTGTGCACTTCGTTTTAACCACCCAATAACCATCCAGGAGAACACCCACCCACAAACCTGTGTAGCTTTGTCCACTGTTTGCTTGATTTCAAACCCAAGGTCTAGCCAACCCCTGGTCATAGAATGAGGTGCTACATACATGATAAGTGAGAAATGATTGTGTACATCACCACATAATTTTTCCTAAAGCGCCATTGAATTAATGTCCAAAAAACTCAAATCCTGTGCTCCAATGACAACAGGGGCTGGGAATGGGGAGTTTTGATGTATTTATTGCATTTGGTTTTCAAGATAATACCTCTGGTGAGATACATACCACCACTTTTTTTGTTTTGTTTCGACCACCAGTGCTGCCAGGGCGCTTTTAAAACTTTAGATGGTGCAAAGACAATTCTGTGCCCTTTATTTTACTAGCCTAATTACTACCTGACATTGGGCGCACAGTAACATACTTGAAGATATTGTTTTTTTTTGTACTAGATATACTTGAAGATATTATCAAACTTACTTAGTATTAAATTAATTCAGTTACAATAAGTGATTGCAAAGAGAAAAATATTCCTATTTAAGAATATTTTTATGTATTTATATTTTACTAATTATATATAAATTAGAATAGGTTATTAATTTAATAGTAACCTTTTATATTAAATACATAATCTATAAAATAAGTACTTTTATATTTATTACCTTATAATAATATAGAGGAGTGGTAGCATAATGGGGTGGTTCCTGCCCCATTCTGGGTTGGGTTTAGATGCAGGTTTAAAACTAGCACAAGCTAAAAAAACTTGGTGTAGTATATTTGTCCCAAGGTTGACCCACCTCATTTACTCTTTACCTTATAGTAATCTATATATTTTTATTATCTTTATATAAAAGGGAGGATACCCTAGTGGTAGAGTATGTACTTAATGATCACTGCATCCCAAATTTGATTCTGGCACATGAACCTTGGTAGGGGATGACTACGACTGTATTGCTTTGCACACTAATGCCCTGAACTGAGATAACAAATAGCAAGTTGGTCCATGGAGTTCCTGGCCTATCAGAACGCTGCGCATGGAGGTTTTCTAGGTTTTAACATCCTTTCCTGTTAATGTGAATTTCCTTAATTGGTGTTGTATTGTCCCACAGATTGGCCCACCTCAAATAAAATTTAAAAATTTACATTATCTTTACATGATTGATATTCAATAGCCCAGCCTAATTATATACCTTGTTTATAAGTCTCAATTAAATTTAAAAAATGCTTTTGCTAACATAAATTTTATTTGATAACATTATTAACTTTTCTTTCTTCTCAAACTCACTTTTGAGCATCCTTTGGAAAAAGTTTAATTTTTTATTGCACTGCCAAACAACCTTCTGCTGCCTATGTCCTCAGCTCAACCACCTGCTGCTCCCATATGGGGCAGTACTACACCACACCCTAGCGTTTTCTGCCCTATGGGAAAACATGTTAGAACTAGTTTGACTAGTCCAACAAGTCCAAACTGCTGTTATGTCCCTCAAGGGACTTTGCACTCTACATTGCATATGCATACCTAATTTTTACCCACCCCTCATCTGTACTTGCTTTAAAACTTCAAGTCTGGCTCCTAGTCAATTACAGGAGATTAACCACTATTCTGACAAAGTAATTATTGAGCTTGCCACTACTACTTTTGTACTTGCTGGATTTGATGGCTTCCCTTCTTTTAAGGTCTATTTTAATCTTGAATTCCCTCTGATTAGGATACTGCTGAGATGGCAGAATACAGATTTATTTATAAAAATCTTAAGCTCCACAACCTAAACTCATCTACCCACTGACACCACAATTGTTATAAAATTTGTGGTATCTTTGAGATATGCCAAAGGGGTTTTACACAGGGTTAAGCTCACTGAGCAATAGGACCAATGAAATGACAATTGTCATCCTCAAAATAACGTAATATACTAATGAATAAGGAGAAATTGCCCCAATCCCATTTTTTATTTAATTTAATATTTACAGCGGATCCTCGTTTTTCCTCTTGCTCCAAGATACTAAAAATCCTCCTATTTCAATCTTCTCATAATGTTTATATCTCAGCGACTTTGGACAATACAGGCCCTAAAGCTTAGACTATTTGTTCCTCCATATTCTTATTGGTTCCAGCAGAGTTCACCATTTATTAAATTTAAGATCGGCTTAGTTTTTCTCTTTCTGCTAAGCATCACTTTTCGAAAATCAATTCACTTGAAATTTAGCTCCACTAAAGAGATTTACAAAAACTATTAGCAAATATGGCGGGAAACCCCGCAAAAGAACCCGCAGGCTATGCCAAACGAGCCAGCACCACCCCCAAACGAAGCAACCCTCAGTTACCCACCTCAGGGTCAACCAGAATCACCCGCTCTCAAGCAGCAGCCATGAAAGCAGGCACCACCCCCAACCTGGAGCTACTCCAACTAGTGCCAGTTCACCTGATCGCACTTCTGCAACCTGCACGCCTAACAGCTCTGTGTGCGCTGCCTCCCACCAACCCGCTGGGCCCCCTCCAACCAAGGAGGCCATCACTCACGCTGTTTTAATGGCGTCTGCTCAGTTGAATGCAACTCAGCCCATCCAGGCATTCACCTCCCCCATTGTGTCAGCTATTTCAGCCCCATCTATTATTGCTGACGCCGTGTTTCTGGCTCCCTCCATGAGAGGCGATACCCAGCTACCTGGCCCCCAAATCCTCAGATGTAAGGTTGGATTAGCCGCACATTCTGGTTCACTAAGCACCAAATTGGGACAATCTACTCTTCCCAATGAGGATTCAAATGGTTAGGATTTTGGAACTTCACACCAGTTCCAATCTCACCTGTCCCATTTAAACCCCGTAATTGGCACTTCTCAAGTCGGCACTTTATTGCAATATGCTGAAAACGACCAATTCACTAATCAGCCAATGAGTTTTGCCCATGAAATCACAGCAAATACTTGGGCTGAATATACCCAAATAGATTGGGATGGTGATGAAACATCGCCCTCCTCCCAATTGGCTGGAGTTAATTCCAATCTGGATGGGACTCCCCAATTTAGCGAGGCCCAACAATCACCTGGCCCCCAAACCCTCGGATGTAAGATTGGATTAGCCGCACATTCTGGTTCACTAAGCACCAAAATTGGGACAATCTACTCTTCCCAATGAGGATTCAAATGGTTCGGATTTTGGAACTTCACACCAGTTCCAATCTCACCCGTCCCATTTAAACCCCGTAATTGGCACTTCTCAAGTCGGCACTTTATCTCAATATGCTGAAAACGACCAATTTACCAATCAGCCAATGAGTTTTGCCCACGAAATCACAGCAAATACTCAGGCTGAATTTACCCAAATAGATTGGGATGGTGATGAAACATCTCCCTCCTCCCAACTGGCTGGAGTTAATTCCAATCTGGATGGGCCTCCCCAATTTAGCGAGGCCCAAAAAACCGCCCCTCAATTTAATATAACGCCAGCAACTGCTGTAACATTCCAGCAACAAGAGAACTCTGCAAACTTGTCCAAACCACCAGCTCACAATCAACCCGCAATTGCAGCCCAAAGCAAACACAAACGTACCAAAGGAGCCACTGGGGCGTGGCAAAAACCTCTGGCACCAACGCTACCCAAAGCTGACCACCGTGAAGTGGCTTTTATTGCTGATGTTAAGAAGAAATGGGCCGAAACTAGAGCGCAAAAAGCTCTACCTCGCTCAACCCTCTCCCACGCAATTTGCCTTTATTATGGGAATAACCCTGTTGAATTCTATACAGAGGATTACTTCTCATACTTTGCAGCGATTGCGGAGACATTCCCAATTAACACCACCATCCATGAATCAGTGGAGGGCCACTACATCGATGTGGGCTTCACTGAAGCAGCCCTTGCTGACCATGCTGCCACCCTCCAGGTCATTATTCCACGCGGATCTCTTCGCATCTCCCGCACACGCTCTCACCTGGAGAAAATTTCATGGGTTACTTTTTCCAACCTACCAACGACTGTTGATCCTGAGTCTCTTAAACTGGCACTCCATCGTGGTTTAATGGAGTTTGGGTCTGTTCTTTCAGTGGACTTTAGCGTCCCCTCTTACTATGCTCCCACTCAAAGAGCTCGCACTGCTAGGGCGTCGTTCATCCCCTCCCCCACTGTATCCCGCAACATTGAGGTTATTCCTCGTGTGGCGGTAGTTGGGGCATGCCCTGAGATCTTTTTTGTCAACCCTGATCAGGCGCGCCCCCGGTGTTCATGGTGTAACGCCCTTGGACACTTGTATAGTGGCTGCACAGCTTGAAAACAAGCCCTCTTAACCACCACCCAGGGGCCTAAACCAGGCCAAAAACGATCCCACGTGGCTGCAGCAGCAATTCCACAACCCACACAATGGGTTCCCGTTCAAGACCTGTCCCCTGAGGCCTTACGCCTAGCAGTTGAAACAGCTAACCCCACTATTGGTATGGGATACCTTCGCGCTCATGCCCCCCTTCCAATGGGCACCCCCTCCAATCTCCCAGAGTCAACTCCCTCTCTCACCAAGCGCAAGGCATCTCCCACAGGGTGCCCCTCGTCAGCCACCCCCACTCAGGGCTCCGCAGCACCCCCACCAACCTCCACCAGCGATTTATCGCATCAACCCTCAGCTCCCAATGGAGCTATGCCCACCAGCATGGACTGGCAACCCGCGGCCTGCGGTAGAAGTGCCACCTCAAAGAGTCCTACCCCAACCCCACAGTCCATTTCGCGCGGATCCTTTGCAGTGTTGGAGGAAGTGAATATGGACTCAGACTCATCAAATGGGGACACCGCGGAGGTCACCATTGAGCACCCTCAGGTCCTTCCCCTGCAACGGAGCGGGGGCAGCATCCTAGGCTGGCTTACTGGGTCCTCCGCCCCCCACCCTCTCCTTCCCTTCAGAACCCTCGACGCTCCTCACGGATTGCAGCTAATAGTCAAGCTAAAGGACTCAAAACTAGCCGCCTCACAGCAGCAGGTTTAAGCGCTGGCAACCCCCAGGACATGGAGGGGAACAGCTATGAGTCCCCATGGCAGCACCCTGGCCCTGCAATCCATCAACGCAAATGGGTTGCGGGACTTTAAGCGGAGAGCCCGCCTCCTCTGAAACTTCAGGTCAGCACAAATTGACATCGCTGCTGTCCAGGAGCCCCATATCCTCCCCCACGAACAATCTGCATGGAATGAACAGTTTGGAGGCAACTCCTTCTGGACAAACCATGCCGCCCTTATTGTTTTAAATCCCCGGGTTAAAACCCATTCTTTTTCACAATATCTAGGTGGCCGCCTCATACTGGCCAAACTCACCACTCCTGACTTCTCCTTCTTCGCTGCAAGCATCTACCTGCCTAATGCAGGTCAGGAGCAAAATCGGCTCTTGGAAGAGCTCCTCCAACTCAATCTCCCACGGAATACAGTCCTCTTAGGAGATTTCAACACAACCATAAGTCGCGTCCGTGACTCTTACCCCCTGCAGCAAAGGAACGCCCTGGATCAAGTCGCCTCCAGGATTTCCTTCGCCTGAGCGGCTTTATAGATGCGCTTCCACCCTCCGCGTCTGGCCTAGGTTGCATGACTAGGATCCAGTATGATGGAGGAGCTTTCCAGTCGGCGTCACGCATAGATATGGCACTGATTGGCCCCCTGCTAATTGGCCGCGTCTCCTCTCCCATCTCTCGTGACAACCATCTGAGTGATCACAGGTCACTCACCGTTGTCCTCACCACCACACTTAGACCGTCGCGTAGGTTCTGGCCTAGGGTTGCCCCAGCTCTTCTCAACAACCCCTTCACTAAGGAGAAGCTGTCTATGACCATCCGGGAGACTCTCACCTCCCCCCACCCCACCTGCTTGACCACAAGGCTAGATGGGCGGTGACCAAGGAGGGCATCACCCGCGTTGCTTACAACTGTGCCAAAGCTCAGATGACTGCAGCTCGCGCCAGAGTCAAAAGGGCGGAAGCCAGAATCAGACATCTGGAGCGAAACTGCCAGCCTTCGCCCTCTACCAGATGGTTGGAAGACTGGGAAGCGGCGCAGGAAGCACTCCGCTTGGAGCTCACACTGCAGGAAGAACGGGCAGCAAACTTTACAACATCTCGTTACTATGCTCAATGGGAACGCCCCACCCGCTTCTTCTTTCAGAAACAGAAAGCCCGATCAACAGCGCAGGATATTACTGCACTGAAGATTGGCACTACAACCACTTCAGATAAGGAGGAAATCACCAGGAACTACACCGCTTCTACTCCAGTCTCTTCCATGCCACCCAGGTGGACCCATCGGACATCCAAGACTTCCTGTGGCGGGCTCCAGAGCCGCCCATTGACCCACGGGCTGATGAGGCTCTACTGTCGCCTATTTTCATCCAGGAGGTGATGGAAACTCTTCTGAAATCCCCACGGCTTAGAGCCCTAGGCCCAGACGGAATACCCTTTGAGGTGTACCTTCTGGAACCTGCAGTGATAGCCAGAACCCTCCGCGACCTCTTCGCTGCACTCTTGGTGAATGGCGAGGTCCTCCCCGACTCCAGAGGCTCAATCACGACCCTCATTCACAAGAAGTCAGACCGTGAGAACCTGGCGAACTGGCGCCCCATAGCGTTGATCAACACAGACCACAAGCTCTTCACGAAGCTTCTGGCCAACCGCATCACCAAATGGGTGTCACCTCGCCTCTCCCCATCCCAGCACGGTTTTATTCCGGGGAGGTCGTTATGGGACAACTATAATGACCTTCACGTGACTTTGACTTCTAACTCTCGTAAGGTGAATGGCTTTGTGGCTCTCCTGGATATGGAGAAAGCATATGATCGGGTAGCCTGGAAGTATATTGATGCTTCCCTGGCCCGCTTCCATCTCCCACCCGCAGCTAGGCGCTGGATATCAGCGCTCTATGACCAGCTCCACACCAGAGTCCTGGCGCCAATGGGCTTTACAGTGGCAGTACCAGTTGGACAAGGTCTCCGGCAAGGGGACCCCCTGAGCCCTATCCTTTTTAACATCACCCTTGACCCCCTCTTGGCCTCCTTACAGGACAAGCTAACAGGGATTCTGGTCCCAGGTAAAGCCCCCACACGCACCATGGCATTTGCAGATGACACTGCCATTGCATTTGGCTGCCCTGGGGATGTTGCCCTCGCTGCTGTGACCATTGAGAGGTACACCAAGGCGTCCAACGCCATGGTCAACACCTCCAAGACAACAGTTGTACAGGTCGGCTCCCCCACCTTCCCCCCACCATTTGGTATTGAACCTGAGCGCGGTACCTTCCGTCACCTGGGCGTTCTCACCAACCAACAAGGAGTTGCGCTAAAAGACAATGAGGACTTGCTCCTCACAGCAGTTAACTCCAGGATTGCCAGCTGGAACCGGTGGCACATCACCCCCAGGGTCGAGCTCTGATGGCCAATGTGTTCCTCCTCTCCAAAGTCTGGTTCATAGCGCACGTCTGCCCATTCACAGATGCCTTTTATACGCGGCTCAATGTACTCCTCCGCTGTTGGATCTGGGGTTCAAACCATCCACCAATGGCCCTCTCAACCATTGCCCGACCCTGCAATGAAGGGGGCCTAGGGCTTCTGGACACGCGATCCCGCGCCACCACAATCTTCCTGAAATTCCTATGGCCGATTGTCTGCTGGGACGCGACCCCCATGCCCCAATGGGCGCCCGCCCTCCGCCAGTCAGTGTCAGCAGCTCTGGGTCTTCCTAGAGCATCTCTGACCTCATTAAGGGAGTGGCTCACAAACCACCCAGGCCATCGCCTAAAACCATCCTCATCCCCCTACTGGAACCAGGCTCTCCTTGCCCTGAAACGAGTAGGCGCGCGGATCCACCATGCCTTCCCATACAGAAGGGAAGGCCCTGGCCTCAGCCCCCGTCGCCATGCAATTGTGCACAATGGACAAGTTGTCACAACTCGCCTCAACCCCCAAGATCGTCCTCCCATCCGCCCAAGACTCCTTGAGCTCCTCCCTCCCTCCGTGAGATTTGACCTTAAGGAATTGTGGAAGGATGTCTATCACCCCATCCTGTCAGCAAAGGTGTCCAACACCTTATGGAGGGTACTCCACTGTTCATACAGGACAGGGGACCGGACTGGCCCTACCTTCCAGCACCGAAGCTGCCCCCGCTGTGTGGAGCCTATTGACTCCCACCTCCATCGTTTTTTCACCTGTCCAGGAGTCGCCGCATTTTGGCCAAAGGCCCGCGAGCTCCTCCATGCTCAGCCCTGGTCTGGACACCCTGTGCAAGACCTCATGTTTGAGCAGACATTGCCTGGTTGCCACCGACCCCTCTGTGTCCTCGCCTATGCCACAGCCATCTGGACCATCCATAACTCCTTCCTTCGTGCTGCCTTTGACCAGCAGGTGTGAACCCTTCCACACATGATCACTCACTTTCAGGTACACTTTGAGATGGCCCTGAAGGTCTGCACTATGTCGCCAACCCTCCCCCGCTCAGTTTTCACTGCAGCACGGCTCTGGCGCGCAAACCCCCTCCCTTTCTCGATGCCTCCTCCCTCCCTTCCCTCGCCTCAGGCTCTTAGGAGCCCAGGCGTAATTCAATAAACATCGATGAATCCCCCCTTGGGTTGGGACCATCTAGTACTAAAAAAATATCAGCTTAGTTTGAGGCGATGCAAACATTATTTGTCATACATCAATATCTCATTACTTGTTGTTCATTGCCATCGCCTTATCACCTGATTTGGAGGCAATCCAATACTATCATCTCCAACCCAATATTGACTCATCCTAAGGTGCTTTAATGATCATAAACTTGAAGCCATGATCAGTAGATTCTACCCATTATAATATAATGACTTAGGGCTTATTGTTCAGTCATATCAGAATCATGACATTTTACCCCTTTACTGGACAATAAGGCTCTTATTCTTATATACTATGAGAAATTTCGCGCGCAAGGTTGATAATCTGACCGCTAGTGGGGTCCTTGACTGTATAGGCATTGACACCTGTTTTCTCAATAATTTCAAATGGACAAATCCTGATACTGGAAAATTTTTGTTTCAGCCGGAACCCATGTTGATCATAGAATAGAACCAGAATTTAATCTTTAAACTGGATTAGCACATTATGCCATACCTGATTGGCAGCCCGATTCTTTATCTTCTTGACTAAGATGAATGAGTACACTTCATTTTGCAATTTTATTAGAGCATCAGCTAGAGTCATCATATAATGTTGAAGGTCCATTTTCCGGTATCTCCTATGCAGGCATAGAGTAGCGCCAGAAGAGCAGGGTGTCGTCCATACAGTAATTGAAAGGGGGTCTTCTTCATGGCAGAATGATAGCTGACGTTATATGCAAAGATGGCAGTGGACAGGAAGGAACTCCAGTCTGAAAATCGATCTGCTAACAGTTTATGGAGTATGTTCACTAAAGTATTTCACTCTCTCAACCATCCCATTAGACTAAGGGTGGTATGGGGTCATTACCCCTCAGATGGCCATAAGCTCATTCATCTTAAGAAGAATGTGTGAAGTGAAATTAGTTCCATTATTGGTAAAGAGGAACTGAGGGCAGCCATGTCGCTGGATAATAAAAATCAATATGAACTTGGCCACTGTGACCGCCCCTAAATCTCATATTGCCCTTGCTTCAACCCACCTGATCAAATGGTCAATCACCACCAGATGTAATTGTACCAGTTAGCTCCAGTTGGCAGAGGGTCAAATACATCAATGAAAACTGTATGTCAAGCAAAGTGTGGCTTCACTAACCAATACAAGGTCTTCTGGTGGAATGGCTTTTCACATGGCACTGGTGGCAGCAAGAGATAGTTTCAAGCACATCAAAGTACATGCTTTCACTGTAATACTGAGGCCACAACAGTTCCATTGTCTTGCGCATGCCACAATGTCTGACTGCCTTATGTGCAATCATAGTGATACCAGAACGTGCTGAAGGTCGTGGGAAGTTCACCGTAGAATTGACAATCTGCTTATTCATCTCCCCATTACACTGGAAGGTATTGGCTCAAATTTCATTTAGCTCCTTTATCACTTGTAGCAGTTTGTCATCGTATTGGCCGCTAAGCATTTATCATACATTACATCACTGAGACAGCCTTAATGACAATTGTTGGTAATCTTGATAAGCAGTCTACATCTGGGTGTTTGGCTCCAGGTAGGCGAAGAATCTTATAATTGTAAGCCTGCAGTTTAAGGGCCCATTAGGATAGTTGCCCCTCAGGCTCTTTGACGTTCTGCAGCCAGTGTAACAAGGCATTATCCATTACAACTTTGAACTTACTTCATGCAAGTACACTCGAAATTTCTTATACATGTAGATCGCCACTAAGCATTCTCACTCGGTCATGGTATAGTTATGCTCATGGCAGTTCAGGCTCTGAATGCAGTATGCAATGGGGTGTTCCTCTCCCTCATTGTCTTTTTGGGGTAGGACCGCCCCAACGGCGGAAAGAGAGACATTCATTTGAATGATAAACTCTTTATCAAAATATGGGTAGCGCAGCACTGGTGCATTGATTAACGCCATCTGAAGTGTATCAAAAAGGCCATTTTTAACGTTCCATTTATTCAAACGCAGCATACTTTTTTATTAGCTCAAACAGCGGACCTCCCATACAACTAAAGTTAGGCATAAAGAGGTGGTATTAGCTGACCATCCTCAAAAATACTTGTATATTGCACTTACTGTTTGGCGGAGTCATCTTCTGATTAGCCTCCACCTTGGCTTGTTGGGGCCTCAGCCCAATCGCATCAACCACAAACCCAAGGTACTCCAGTTGTTACTTCAATAAGTGGCATTTACAGGGCTTAATTTTAATGTTGGCCTCCACAAGCTGGCGAAAGACCTCCTCCAGATGGGTAAGGTGCTGGGAGAATGTACGTGAAAAGACATTAATGTTGTCTAATTACACTAGGATTCATGACAGCTTCAGGTTGCAAAGGATGGTGTTCTTGGCCCACTGAAAACGTAGCTGGGGAATTAAACAGCCTTGTGGCATATGGGTCAGTTAGAAAATCCCCTTAAACGAGATAATGGCGAACTTCTCTTGTTCTGCCATGGGCAAATAAATTAGCCAATAACTGGATATTAAATCCATTGCTGAGAAGTAGCAAGCTCCCTAACTGATCCAAGGCATCATCAATTTGCGGCCAGTTTATGAGTCCTTCTTGGTATGCTGTTGAGCTTACAGTAGTCTATTAATACCTGGTTGGTGCCGTCCTTCTTTTTGACAATCATAACAGGCAAAACCCACAGACTCTTTAATGGTTCAAGAATCCCTTGTCTGACAGCTTTTCAATCTCCTCAGTTGCTACTTCTTCACCTGCTCTAGACTGGAAGATCGGCTGAGATCTGATGGGGAGATGATCCCCAGTGCCCACTTAATGGACCACTCCCCACGCGTACCCTAAATCATGGTCATCAATGGCATTGATAGACTTATATTTTTGAAATAAAGCTACTGCATAATCTTTTTGTTCTTCTATTAAACCCATTGAATTTTGCGCAGTACCTCCTCCCTTATGGCCAAGCTGTGGTTTGACAAGCAGTCCAAATCATCCAGTGACCCAAAATCGTGAACTTAAAGGACCTCTTCAACTAGGGTTAAGTATAGATATGCCACCATTTAATGCCAGCGGATTTGCATTGATTAGTTCTGTAGATTTGCTAGAAAAACCTTGATCTTCCCATGGCCCAGAAGTATTATGCCTGGAACCATGTGGGGATCAAGCTGCAATTTCTGATAAGGACAAATAATTTCCTCATAGAGTCTATCTGGCAATTCTTTTACCAATTCAGTGTTCACTATCTCTTTGTGACTGGAGGGAAGCACATTGACCCAACTCCTCTGGGAGGCAGCCCTTAGTATTCGTATATCTGTTGGGGAAGGGCCCAGGTCTTGCCCTTTAGTCAATGGTAGCAAACTGGAACCACCCCGTCACTGTATGCAGGGTTGATATGACCCATGTGCATCAGATCCTTCAGCACTTTGCTGGAGGAGAAATAAATTGAGATCTACTGCCCCAGGTTTCGAGGGTCTCCACCATCATATCAATAACAGCCCCAAAGTGTCACATAAAAGTGGTTCCAATTAACGGGTCATAGGTACTGTTCAGTAGCACTATCACCAGGGCTACAATGACAATCAACCCAAAATGCAAGGGTAGCACGCTATATGCTCCATCTGAGACCGTGATTTCCACGCCTGCAGTCCCGTACACCATATGATGTTCCACATCAGGCTTTTATGTCTACATCACCAACTTTGTGGACGCCATGTAATGGAGTGCCCATATCAATTATAGCACGGATTTGGGTTTTTGCTATGACAATGTCTCAGTATGTACACTCAGAGTAGAATGAATTTTGATTGTTCAAAACGTAGACATTTAACGGATCACTTTTCACCAGGAAGCTTATATTACCCTCTACAACTTTAGGGTACTCTTTAACAATAGCGTCTACATAAAGGGTAGCGTTTACCCCTATTAAAAGAGGTAAATAAGAGGATGGATTTAGCTCATCTGTAGAAATTTGGTCAAACATTTGACAGGAATAAGGTTTTGGTTGCTAGTGGGGTCCTTCTTCTGCTGGGTCCTTAATTTGTGCTCATGTCAATACATTCACCCCTCCAATTGGCTGCTAATATAGGAATGCATCTTAGTACTGAGTGAAATCCACTGAATGTACGTGGATAGAATCAGGTGGGACGTTTGGGGTTCTAATAGCGAAGGTAGAGAGTCCCATCTTTACTCCTATCCAACTCTTCTCTGATTGTACTGGTCCTGCAGTAGGTAATGGAACTGACGCTTGGTGCAACCTCATGCCAGGTGCCCAGGGCAACCGCATATAAAACAATTGACCCCATATGGCTTGCATCCTTGATTGTTTTAATATGGGCCATACTGAAAGTTGGACTGGGGTCTCTCAATGTAAACAGGCCTCTACCAATAGTTGAACTTCTGTTGGAGACTCAGTTGAGGGTGAGGCGAATAGTGTTAATAAGGCTGGGGGTTACTAGGCAAACTCTGAACAGAGTATAATAATTTACCTAAATAAGAAAGTCTGGAAGTGGATGCAGTAGGTTTCTGCTCTGTATTGGATGGAGGAAAGATAACGGATTAATGGTGCAAAATTTTGATGATTTTAAGCAAGAGTTTAACGTCTTAAAATGGAGCCATGACATTGTAAAGATTGCAGTATGGTTTTACTGCAGAGGTCATTGCTATGCATATTTTGGATTCAGTTGATTCCCTGCCCCAACTAACACTTGGGCTACTGCCATAAGTCAATCAGAAAATATGGTTAGGGTCTCATTACGCTGAAACCCAATGGTCAAGAACTCTGCCTTCCACTGTGACATCTTTGTGGTTCCTCCAAACAACCGCAGCACAGTATCATTCACTTCTTGATAGGCAATGAAACTGTTTGGAAGATAGCAGGTAACTTGGTCAGCGCTTCCAACATCTAAAGTAGATATTAACATTTTGCTTTATGCTGATCTGAAGCTCCTTCTGCTGCAAACTCAGATTGCTTAAAGAATCAATGGATCTTCACATCATAAATAAATGGAGGCAGATTATCAGTACAAACCTCCTGAAAAAGCTCCTCCTGCCATTTGAGCATAGCGTCCAAGGCAAGCTTGAGTTCCGCATATTTAACTGATGCAACGTGTTGTGAAGATCCCTTGTTTAAGCAAGCCTGATGAGCATGGCCAGCAACTGAGGAAGTTTTATTACTTTTGTGATTGATCAATGAGACCTGTAGTGAGCACCATTGTTACAATTTGGCATTATCTTGGAGATACGCCAAGGGGTTTTGAACAGGTTTAATCTCACTGAGCAATAGGACAGACGATATGAAAATTTTCATCCTCAATAAAACGTAATGAAATTTTAGTAAATATGGAGCAATTGACCCAAAAATACTAGTTTCTTTTAAAGCTAACATCTACAATAGATCCTCGCTGTTCATATTGCTCCAAAATACTAACAATCCTTCTCTTTCAATCTTCCCATAATGCTTATATCTTGGAGAAGTCACACAATACCAACCCTTTTGCTTAAACTATTTGTTCCGTTGTATTCTTATTGTTTCTAGCAGAGTTCACCTTTTATTTAAATTTAAATTTATTGCGAGGAAGGCTGACCATGGGACGGACACTTCCAAATTTGACCCAAAAGAAACAAAACTTAGTAACAGGGAAGGCACCCCAGAGAAGCGATGCTATCTCTTGTTGCCAGCGGGAACGCACTTATGGGGAGGGGGAGGGAACGTGTGAAGGGGACGTAGCCACTATTGAGCACGTGTGGAGGAAGGGGTCTGATTTGATGAACCAGACTGGGAACCAGGAGGAGACCAGCTGTCGGCGACGCGGTGGGAGATATCCAAACATCCACACTTGGAAGTGGTCCACCAAATGAGACCGGAATCTGTGGACAGTTTCTGGGAGGGTGGGGATGGAGCCTGTGATGGATCTAAGACTATTGTGTGGATAATCCACATGGCGATTGCAACCACCAAAACACGGAGGGAGGGTGGAAGGGAGGAGGCCATTGATAGAGCAAACATATCTCTTGACAGACTGAAGGGATGTTTTGATCCTGGCCAAGCAGACGTTGAACTTCGCGCCATATCACTTTAGAGGTAGGACACTTCTACAGGCGGTGGAACAGCGTTCCATACTGGCCACACACGACGCAGGATGGGTGTAAAGCGTTAGAGCGCTCAGCCGTATGGTACACCTGCCTCAGGAAGCGCCACACATGGGAATGGATTTGAGGCTGCAACTTAGGATGGTGTGCATATTTCCAGATAGTCTTTTGGGTCTCAATGGAGTAGGGGATGTCCATCATGTCCAGGTAGTCCACCCTGGATAGGACATGGGGCCGTGTGGGGATCAAGCCATCTTGAATGGGTAGCCCCTGTACCTCCTGTGTGAACTGAGGAGAGGGGCGGCCTCTCTGGGCTGTGTGTCCACTAATACGAATTTTCCACTCAGCGCTCCGCATGGAGAGGAGAATTCGTTTGTAGTGGGTTTTAGTCCCGTGAGGACCTGTGGCTGATGGGTTTGAAGCCAGGTATTTTATCAAGGAGTGAAGGTTAGATGGATTGTTAAGGCCCAAGGCGCGGGAGAAGTTGGAGCGGGCCGCGTGGGATCAGTGTTAGGAGGGGAGCATAGGGGCGGTGACAGCCGCAATCCAGGTGCCCAGGATCTTGGCAGCATGGGCTTTGAAGTCAAGCAGGCCCATGCCACCATGATGATGAGGGCAAAACATGACCTCTAGCCGTACTGGTGGTGGGCGGCCTGACCAAAGCCATCCTTGCAGCAGGGCATACAAGGATTTGAAAATCTTGGGGAGAAGGGATGGCGTGGGCTCCAAACCAGACTTTGGAGAGGAGCATATAGTTAGCTAAAACAACCCTGCCAGTAAGGGAAGTAGGGTGGGCTCTGAGGGAGGCGATGTGCTTCGTCACATTGTCTAGAATATGACTTTCCATTACTGCTGATGCGTACCCGCCTGTCTTCACCCACACGCCCAGATGGTGGACCGGCCCTATGGTAGGGCGTGACACGAAGGGGAGCACCAGTGGGGTGGTGTGGGGTAAGCTGGGAGGGCGAGCACATGTGCAAGCAGATGGGCTGGGCTGGGCACTGGTCGCTGGGGCCCAGCATTTTTGATACCGACCAAGGAGGATGATTTCAGTTTTGGAAGCGTTCAGTGCAGCATTACTTACCCGGGAATACTTCTGGATGAGAGCTTCAAGTGCGCATGCATCTTTATTATTAGACACCCTGACCACACAGTCATCTGCAAACGCCATCATCTTGATTGGGGCTTGGCCTGGCACATGGACCCCAGTGAGTTGGGCATTCACGTTTCAAAGTAGTGGGTCAAGGCTGAAGTTGTATAAGAGTGGGCTAAGGGGGTCCCCTTGTCACAAGTCCCTTTGAGGGCGGACTACTTCTGTTAGGAATCCAGGGCCACGCACTGCCATTGTTGCAGATTCCGTGAGCAGCATTACCCAGTTGATGAAGCGAGGGGTAAGCGGAATTGATGGAGGCAGGCCCTGAGGTATTCCCAGTTTACTCTATCATAGGCCTTCTGTTGGTCCAAGAATACAAGTGCCCCAGAGGCTGTGGACTGGCATGCGTTAGCCACAGAGTGCACGTTGTCCCAAATTGACCTTCTGGGTATGAAGCCAAATTGTTCTGAGGAGATGGTGGCAGATGCTACAATCCCTAAACGGTTAGCCATGATTTTAGTTAAAATTTTTGTATCCATGTTAGTTAAAGAAATGGGGCGCCAGTTGGCTAAGTCTAGCTTGTCCCCTTTCTTAAAGAGTGTGACAGTGAAGGCCTCTTGTCCTCCTGGTAGGAGGCGCGTTTCCAGAAGGCTCTGATTAAGTGAGGCAAGCAGCAGTGGGATATATATTTGAAGTACTTTTTATAGAATTCATATGGAATGCCATCTGGGCATGGCCATTTCCAATTTGGTGCACCATGAATGGCTGTCCATAGTTCATTCGGAGTAATCAAATTCATTATTTCTGGGTATCAGGAAATAGTGCAGATGTGGGTTTGGTCAAGAAATTATGCCACTTTGGCCAGCTGAATTGGATCAGATCAGTATAACTCAGAGTAATACTTTTGTATTTCGATGCCACTTTGGCTGGCATATCCATAATGGAATCATCCGATCTTTGCACCTGTGTGCAGGCCACGCTCTGGCGCGGTGCAAATTTTTTTTTAAAAAAATATGCGGTGCACTTGTTGCCCTCTGTAATGCATTTGGCCCTGTACTGAACACAAACCGATGTTTGTGTTGCCTTTTGAGCGCGTTGAGGTGGGAGGCTGCCTCCGCCCACTTCCAGCCCCATGTAGGGCTGTATCTTGTAGCTGGGATGTTGGACTCCAGGTGTGCCAACTCTGCCAGAGCGCGCGAAATGACAGCCAATGTGGCATGTGAGCGTCAGGAGGAGAGGTGGTGAGAGTGGTGGATGGTATCCTCTTTGAAGGCTGCCCATGTGGAGATGGGGTCCACGCAAAATGGTGTAACAAACTCTTTTGCCAAAGTTGCTGATTCCACTCAAGTGGAAAATCCTGGCGACACAAGTTCAGGAGTGCGGAGTTTGCACCAATGTGGGGCCTTACCCACTGTGACAGATAGGTGGTAGGTTATTGAGACCAGCTGGTGGTCAGAGAATTCAATTTTTGTTGTCTGGAAATGGGAAATGTGAGTGGAATTTTGCCAGCATGAGGATAAGGTCGATGCAGGTCATGGACCTTATTTGCCATTGCGGACATGGGGGCACATCATGTTTTCAAGCAGCGGGGCTCACCGCAGCAGCGCGTTCATTAACCCAAGGGTGGCTTTTAGAACGGCAAGTTCTACGTGACCCTGGGGGGCGTGGGAGGGGAAGGCCAATGGTCCATTGGTGTGTTTAGCCAACAGTTCATGTCGCTGACTATGAAAGGGTCTAGGGTAACGGGAGGGATTTGACTGATGAGAAAAATTCCTGACACTCTCGTGCACAGGTTGGGGCATAGATGTTGATGATAGCATGTGCCATGTCTGCCCATGAGAAAGTGACAATGAGGACTCAGCCATTGAGGAAGGATTCCAATGATAAAAAAAAATTGTTTTTCTGAACTAGCACCCCACAGTGCTCTGACCAAAAGGATAGGGATGGGAGGAGCATGGTTTTTAAGCATCCTCAGAACCTTGCAGACAGTGGGACTCCTGGATGGCCAGGATGTCCACGGGTAAATTTTTTTGTAAAAAACTCAGTTTCCTAGCCTGGGACGGCAAGGCCTTGAGTCCGGTGATATTCAACGTCCCTAAAGTGAAGGTTTCCCCCATTGCACCTTAGGTGCAATGGGGTGGGCACCTGGGCCCACTAGCCTCCTCTAGATCCCCATGGGCCTTCACGGCAGCATGGGTGTTTGTAGCAACGCTATCAGTAGTTTTGTTGATTTTAGCAGAAAGGTTCGCGTTGGCTTTTGCCTTCACTTTTTGTTTCTCTGACATCGAACAAATTTTTTGTGGTGCGGATGAGTTCAGTGCACCAACAATCAGGTCAAAATTTTTTTTCAGGTAGGTTGAACCCCAAGTTGGTTTTAGCTGGAGCTTGGGTGCAAAGATAGGGTGAAATCGAGTCACCCATTGGATCCTTAGATTGGGTGGCCCAATTGGCATGGGCTGTCCAATCTGATTGGTTGATGGATCCCTGAGTTGCTTCCACCACAAAGGTTTTAATGTCCTCCTGGCGTTGGGAGTGTGTGATAGCGGTGGTGACTTTGGCCGCTTCCTTGGCCGTGGCCCTGCAGGCCTGCTTGGCCTTCTTCCACTCTTGCGGGGAAATAGGTTTTACCAGTAGGTAGCAGCCTTGTGCTCCCCACGGGAAAGCTTCTTTGGTGCTTGCAGTTGGTTCATAGTGCGCCTCTATGCTGGCCATGGCCGCCGAGGGGTGCTCTTGGGATGTGATGCCCTCCTTGGTGGGGCATGCGTGTGCCTTATGGCCAAACGCGTCACAGTGGGTGCAGATGGGGGGTGCACTGTCCACGGTTACCCGGAAAGGGTGGGTGGTATGCCCTTCAATATTGATATATGTGGAGTGTGGGATCTGGGTTAGGTCCTTCACAATCTCCTCAGTCAGGTCAGAACTGTGATGGCTTTGCTGGTGCACAGGTGTGGCATTAGTGTAAAGCGTTGCATCTCAAAAGATTGTAATTTGCCATAAATGGTGAGACCATCTTTCAGGTGCTGCTCTAAATGGCACGTTTTACTGTGGTAGGCAAAAAGTCAAACGTGAGGAAAATTTGGTTGGATTTTGTCCATCTGATGCATTTGGTTTCAATGACCCATTGCCCTTTGGGGAGGTCAATCACTATGCGCACCGCAGAAGCTTCATCTGCTACCTCCTTGTTTTCAAAACCAAGGTCCAGCCAAATGCGTGACATGAAGTGAGGTGCAACGTACACCGCGGTCAGGAAAAAAGTGTGCACATCCTCACAAAATTTTTCCCATAAAGCTTTTTGTTGGTTGTCCAGAAACACACGGACTCCGTATTCCACTGATGAGATTGGTTGGGAGTACAGCATATTAATGTACTGGTTGCATTGTGCTTGCCAAGTGAGGATTTCTGGGGAATTAGTGACCGCTGGTTTTTTATTTTTTTCTATTCCGCCAGTTTCTCCAGGGCGTTTTTGAACGTTTGAAGCTGCGGGCCTACCACTTGCTCCTCTTACCTTACTTGCCCAACTGCTCCCTGAAATGGGCGCAGACTAATCTCCTCTGTGAGATTATCAAACTAGAATCAGACTTGAATTGAATAAGTTGCAAAAGTGATTGCAATGAGAGGGAAAAGTTTTTTAGAGTTCACCTTTTATAAAATTAATAATCAGCTTAGTTTGAGGTTATCCAAACATTATTTGTCATATATTGACATCTTATTATCAAAAATTATTTGTCAATATCACCTTATTGACTGATTTGTAGGCGATCAAATCTACCTTCCTAACCCAATATTGCATCACCCTAAGGCACTCATATAATTAAAACTGAAACCATAATCAGTGGATTTTACCTATTACTCCATAACAACTAAGGGCTTATCATATAGTCACATCAGAAATACAGCAACAATGTAGGTGAGCTTTTGCCAATCTAGTATCTGACCTCTCACCCAAGATGATGTATATGGAGTTAATGTTGGGGCTCTCAGCCTATGGCTCAAACTCTGTCCTCCACTTCACTATCCCTAGAAGTGCAGAGCAACTTAAAGATCACCTGCTACTGCTACTTTACCCCTGCCACTTTGATATTTTATTTAATTTTATTTAACCAAGGCAAGCCGACCAGGGGATGGCAGTACCAATGCATGTGTAGAAAGGGGAGAGTGAAGAATAGCAAGGATTAGAAAGGATTAGGCACCCCGGGGTACACAGGTTACCCCTGTTGCCAGCTGAGACCACCAGGTATAGGGGTTGGTATGCTACTCTGAGGGGGTTTCCCCTGCTATGGAGCAGGTGTGGAGGAAAGTCCGTGTGAAGGAACCAGAGTGGGAACCATGACTTTATGAGCCTCTGTTGCCTTGGCTTCATGTATCCATTAAGCCAGGCTTGGAAGTGCTCCAGTAAGTGGACGTGGAACCTATTGATTACCCCATGGATGGTTGGGACAGTACCCCTGAACGCATTCAAGGCAATGGTGTGGATTGTCCACATTGCAATGGGTATCATTAGGGAGCAGAGGGTAGACAGAATTTTGGACTCAAGCCAGAGCACAAGGAGGCTCCTTGAGATAGAGAATTTTTGGTCGTCTTGGATCTTAAGCAGGCGCTCAACTTCCTGCCATATGTCACTGGATGGGGGGCAGGTTTCTAAGTGGAGGTGTAGGGAGCCCTCCCCTCCACATACTGTGCAGGTTGCATGGAGAGAATTGGTGTGGTCCGCCATTCTGTAGGTCCTTCTCAGGCAAATCCAGGTGTTGGCTCTTACCCTCGGCTGGAGGAATGGATGAAACTTCAGCCTCCATATTGCCTTCTGTGTGGCTAGGTCGTAGGGGATGTCCAAGGCGTCTATGTAGTCAATTCTAGCAATGGATGGGGTCATAGCGAGTATGTCTTTCTGGGGGTGGTCTTCTGGCTTTCTTATCATGAAGTGTGCTCTGAGTCGTCCCCTTTCCTGCACAGCACCAGTGTAAGCGACGGTCCATCCCATTCAGCGGATGGCTTGGAGGAGGCGTTTAAAGTAGAGGGGTTCCATGCGGGCCCATTTGATTAGGGAGGTTAGCGAGGTATGTTAGTAGGCTGGATGGGTTGTGTGGGTTAGATATTTTGAGCGCCTGCGCGAAGTTGGTCCTCGCTGCTCTGGACCAGTGCTGTTGTGGAAGGTCCAGGGTTAGCACTTCCTCTATCCAGGTGCCCAGAATGCAGTTGGCCTTGCTCAAAGTCTATTAAGCCCATGCCTCCAATGAAGTGTGGTCCAAATATCATTTCAACCCGCACTGGTGGATGGGATCCAGGCCATAGCCAGCCCTGGATGATTGGTGGATTGATGTTATGAAGGTGGGCGGAAATGGGATTGCATGTGTGGGGAACCACAGCATTGAAAGGATGAGCGAGTTAGCAACTGCAACTCGCCTCATCTGCCCCAGGGATCTTCCCTTGAGTGAGGCAATGCAGTTGGATACCCATTGTAATAGGTTATTCTCAATCATCTCATTGGCATATCCCCCTGTTTCCAGCCGTATCCCAAGGTGGCAGACAGGGGTGGTGGTGGGGGGTAATGCAAAGGGTAGGATGAGTGGGCTTTTCCGTCTTGAGTGGTTGTGGGTTTTGGGTGATGTGGTCCAGTTATTGATGTATTTGCCTAGGAGGATTATTTATGTTTTCCGTTTATTGAGAGATGCATTATTCACAATGAAGTATTCCTCTAGGGTGTGTTCCAACTGTCAGGCATCATTACTGTTAGCTATACCTTTCACGCAGTAATCCGAAAAGGCTAATATGTTGACTGGGGGCTGGAATTGTGCAATTATGCCCATGAGGCGTGAGTCAGCAACGTGGAGGAGTGGATCAAAGCTGAAGTTGTAGAGCAGTGGGCTGAGGGGGTCCATTGTTTGAGCCCTCTGCGTGATATGATTTTTTGGTAAGAAGCCAGGGTCACACACAGCCTTAGAGGTGGATTCTGTGAGAAGAATTGTTCAGTTAATGAACCTGGGTGGGAGATAAAAGGCTCTTAGGCATTCCTTCAAGTATGGCCAGATAACGCGGTCGTATGCCTTCTCCTGGTCAAGGAATACCAAGGCTCCAGTTGCTTTGGACTGGCATATATTGGCGACGGTGTGTATATTAGACCAGATGGAGCACCCTGGTGTGAAACCAAATTTATTGGGTGATAGGGCTTATGAGGCTAGTGTGCCTAGTATGTTAGCTAGAATTTTTGTAAGTAGTTTTGTGTCAGTGTTTGAGAGTGCAATCAGGAGCCAGTTGGACAGGTCCAGTCTGTCGCCCTTTTTAAACAAGGTAATGACATAGGTGTCCTGGCCTCCAGGCAGGAGAGGTGTCTCCTTAAGGAACTGGTTCATTGTAGCTAAGAGGAGGGGGGCGATTTGTTTAAAATATGTTTTATAAAATTCGTAGGGTATCCCATCAGGGCCTAGGAATTTCCTACGTGGTGCACCTTGGACTGTGTTCCAGAGCTCCTGCGTTATCAGGTTTAGGAGACTATAGTCTGGCAGTGCACTCTGTATTCCAGCGGTGTGTAATTTTTTTTATCTTTTGGGGGTCAGATAGGGTGTCGTGATAAAGTTCAGTGTATTAGCAGTGTATTGCCACCTTGACCTCCGTTGGGTCAGTTGCCACAGTGCCATCAGCTTTGTGGACCTGTGTGCATTGAGGCAGGTTGCCTTGGGAGTGAAATAGGTGGAAGAAATACATTGAACAGGTTTCGCCTTCTTTTATATACTTACCTTTCCGCAACACCTTAATTCTGGGTTGGTTTTTGTAGATGAGGGCGTTTAGGCAGGCGGAGATTTCCACCCATTTGTGCCCCCAGTTGGGGCTATAGCCAGATTTTGGGGTGTTGAGATCTAGGTGGTCTAGTTCCGCCAAGGTGCGCCTGATCATGGCTGTATCCATGATGTACTTGCATGATGCAAGTCAGCATTTTTTGTTTATTAGTTTGGATTTGAATTTTTACCAAGTTTTGATGAGATCTGATGTAAACGGTTGTGAATTCTGGGTTTGTGGCTTTGTGCTTAACCCAGTCATAAATTTCAGGTAGTTTTATGTTCTCTGGATATAATTTCCTCCAGGGTGACATCTGTGTGTGAGTGTGGGTTGGCGTGAGCTGCACTGAAACTAGATGGTGGTCAGAGAAATTGATCTTTTTAGTAGCAAAGTTAGAAATAAATAAGCAGCAGGATTTTGGTGTGAGGATGTGGTCAATGTGGCTCATCGAGATGAGAATTCCCTTGCATATGCTGGGGTGGGTCATGTGGGGGAGGAGTGGAGACCCAGGGGGAGGGTGTCATACAGGCCAAGGGATTCCTTCACCGCATGGAACCTGATGTGTCCCAATGGGTATCCCCTGGGGTTGGGCCATTGGTCTGTGGTAGGATTGTCCCAGAAGTTAAAATCACCCAGCAGGATGGTTTCTGGTGGTAGGTTGAGCTTCAGGATGGCTTTGAGGAATTGTTTCCTCTCAGTTGCGGTGCACAGTGCATAAATACAGGCTATTGAGATTGTGGCCTCTTAGTTTGCAATTGTTACAGCCAGAATGTGGCTGTGCAGATATGAGGAGGAGTCAGCAATTTTTATTTTTTTTGTTAATTCAGATGACCACCCCACAGTGGAATTTCCATATCAACTGGGAAGGTGAGACCCTGGCTGACCAGGATCCCTCTTCCCCCTGTAGACTGTGGGTTTCTTGTATGGCCATGATGTCTACAGGGGGTTTGCGCAGGAAGTCTAGCTTTTTGGCTTGGGACGTTTGAGCCCTGGCTCTTGCGATGTTTGGCATCCCTATTGACACTGAGCTTTCGCGGCGCCTCAGGAGTGGTTGGGTGGGCCTTATGTCTCTAGTCCCCCGCTCATTGCCTTGGACTTTCTCCATGTGATTGGGACATTCCACTCTGAAGCGTTTTCCAGCTCCTTACCTTATGATGATTTAGTGTGGGTTTTGTTAGATTTAGGAATTGTATTAAGCTTTTCTGCACATGAAATTGTGGGACTCAGATTGGTGCGCTGATTGGTTTCTGATTTTTCAGAGTTTAATTTTGAAGTTCTGGGCCTTGTTTCGCCCATAGTGAAGTCAAATTATCCAGGTAAGTTTATTTTATTGTGATCCCATGGTGATTCTGTCAGATTGTTAAAAATTTTCAGCATGGGTTTTTCAATCTGACTGTTTGGCTCTGTTAATATCATCCATGGCTTTTTGGCTTGGGCATTCTGTTCTGATTGGCTGGTTCAGCCAATTTCCTCTCTGTCCACCTGAATTTGGTCCAGGTCAATGGAGTAGGTCACAAGTGATGCAGCCTTGGCTGCTGCCCACTTGCGGGCCTTCTTTACCTGTTTGCATAATTTGGGTTATACCGGGTCTATGAGGATGTAGTGCCCATCCTCTACCCAGAGGAAAGTGTGATTGGCGTCGATCATTTTTCTGATCGTCTCTTCATCTTTATCCATAGTTTCATCACAAATGTCCAGGGCCAAGATGCCCTCCTTCATGGGGCACGCGTGTTCCTTGTGCCTCAGTGTGGTGCAATGGTTGCAGATTGGCGGTGCACGTTCAGGTGTGACGCAGAAAGACTTTGACTTCCCCATCTGGGAGGTAAAACACCATAGTGCATGGGATTTTGGTTAAGTCCATGGCCACATTGGGGACTGGGTTGATCATGGCAATTGCCTTTCCTGTGTACAGGTTCAGCATCAGGTGGAATCGCTGTAATTCTAGTTGTAATTTCTCTGTAGCTCTGAAAGCCAATATGGAGTTCCTCCTAAATTAGTTTGTGGGGGAGGTGTTGGGGAGTGATTCACATGAGATTAACAAAGTATTTGCTTTATTCCATCTGGTGAATGCTGTGCACACAATTAGTTTGTACTCAGGTAGATCAATCTTGATACAGACTTTTGCTGCGGTGTCTGCATCTTCTTTGATTTCAAAACCCATATTGATCCAGCCATGGTGGATGGTGTGGGTGGTAACATACACCGCGTGGGGAAAGAGGGAGGCCTGTGCCTCACCTACTTTCTCCCACACAGATGGGGACTCTACCCATAAGAAAAGTTGGAGCCCATGTTCCACTTTTGATAGGGGCTGTGCATATTGTATTTCCATATATTGGTTTTGTTTTGTGGTAAACTTTACAAACCCAGGCGGTGTTTGGGTTTGGGGCTTTTTGGTGACGTTGACTCCCAATCACCCTCCTGGGTGTTTTTGCCCTTGGGTGCACCGTTTTGGCCATTGCCAGATACAACTTTCAACCCGTTTAGTTGGGTTTTGTTGAATTCGCTAATCTCACCTGTTAATTAACAAAATTTTCTGTTTGAATCAAATCTTAGTAACTGATGTTATTGTTACGGGAAAGAAAAGCTCCCTGCCACTTTGATATTGTTAATGAAATACTCCAACAGTTCCATATTGCATCCACACCCAATCATTTCTTCTAGACATACAGAAACCTAAACATACAAAGGTTTCCCTGTCTGTTTTAATTTATTTATTAGTACAAGGATAGTCGACAAGGGGACAGACACATCCGATATGTAGGAGCAGGGAAAGTGGAAAACAAAATGGGAAGAGAGCGCAGAACAAAGAAACTCAAA
>JAKSZP010011099.1:0-53911 GCA_022478985.1 Massospora cicadina
TTTTTGGGGAAGGTTTTTTTTAATGAAAAATTTAAGGAAGAAAAATTGACCAACAATTTTCTCAGTGCATTGCAACTGATTAAATAGTAGTCAATTTGGAGGAAAACAAGCTAGGATTGGGTCCCACAAATTTGATCTAACCGGCAAATTATTTGGGAATGAGTGGGTTAGTTCTCTGGGAACTGACATTGCAAAATTTGGTGGTGGGCCAAGTCATTGTCAGTTTGACCTCAAACGTCCAAACCAAGGCTTGGCTATATTTCTGATGGTTGGTGTGACAGCATTTAGCCTGACAAGCGGTGGGAATCCCCCAAGGCCACCCCACATAGGGGTGGACCCATTTGGTTGGGAACAGGTTCAGGATGCTCAACCCACCTGTGCTCAGTCACTGGACCATTTGTTCAGTCTGTGGCATGGCATCAGGTGCAACACCCAATTTGTCAGTAGGAAGCTTTGGAACCTCATCAATGGTGTCCAGTGCTATTACCTGCCCATTGAAGGTGATGCCTGATGGATTTGGGAGGGGGGGATTTTTTTAATCATCATGTCAACCAAATTACAACCGTTGGGCATTCTGGCCAATAAATCAGTCTTCATACCTTTTTGACCATTTAAAATCTGAGTGTCAGGCTGATTGCCTCTCAAATTGGTTACAATCAATTTCATTTTGGTGATCTCAGCATAGATTTTGCTGATTCCCTATAACAGTTCTGCTGAGGTGAGTGTGGGTATTGGAGGCAGAATCTGAAGTGGGAGAGCTGTTACCCAGCGCTCATCTACCATGTGAGCAAGATTGCCCTGAGTAATGAGGGGTACATCCATCCTCTTCAGTGCCTTCTTGCTTAGAAATGGGAAAATAGCCTGATCAACACCCATAGGACATTCCCCAGGACTTACAATTATTCAGTGTTTCAGAAGTCATTCTTAAAAGAGTTTTAATATACCATGAATATTAGGAATTGAATATCACATAGAACTTCTATATAATATCCAGTGAAATAGGACCTTTTCAGGAGTAAAAGGCCTAGGGGTATAAGAGAAGTGGAGAGTATAAAGGAAGAACCTGATTTCAGGTTTTATCCTCCTTTCCCATTAATTTGTTTCCCCTTAATTGGTGCGGTATCATCCCCAGGTTGGCCCACATCAAATATAATTTTAATAAAGAAAGAACCTGACCTACCTCAGTAGTGTGCATTTGCAAGTACTACAGCTATCCTAGTCAACTCTTCTTTACAAGTGCTTAATCTACATTAATATCTTCTCAAACCAAGTGATTATGATATCACTGAAGTTAGTTTAATAAATAAATAAGATAATCCAGGACAAAGCACTTTAAAAGAAGCAAACATATTAAACAGATAAAAAATCTAGATCTTTTTTTATCTTAAAAAATGAAAAGGACTTATATACTATTGGGACATTACATAAGTTTATTGATCAAACATATGTTACATCTAACCTAACTTGGCAAAGATTGCTGGCAAGCTTATAACCTTAAAGCAAAATTTATAAGTTGATAGCCAACTCAACTGTTGTCATCTCCATTTTAATCAGCATCCGTTGCTAACAGGCTTATAACCCTTTTTAGGCCAACCTTGGAAAAACATACTCTGATACCTAGCCAGCCTCAGCTAACTACCCTTGAAATAGCCAGTGGCTATACTTAAATAATGGAATATTTACCCCTAAGATAGCAGGCTGCATCACTTAGATAGTAGCTAACTGCCATCATTACCAGCATTTCAACAGTGCAGCAGTTTGACTAAAATAAATAAATCAATTGGTTATCTTGGCCCGATTGATCAACATATGAAATTGGTTAATAGTTATATCAGTCAAAGCCCCAATTTACAAACCAGCATTATCAGCAAATGCATCCAACTAATACTAATCAGCATCATGATCATGATCAAAAATCAACATTAGCCCAGCTAATAATTTAAGTTGGCACATATCATCAATCATTTATTAATCATCTATTCAATCAAACAATTATATATCTAATATGAAAAGCTTATTATCAAGCTAATTAAGTTATTATTCCAACAGGCGTATATTTTGTAATATTATCTAGTCAGAGCTGGATAGTGTGGTCATACAAATTTCTGACAGCACTATTGCTATTAGCAAGCCGCTAGGAGTCCCAATCTTGCACCCTAAAATATATGGAAAACAAGGTTTGAACGTACATACCTATTGTGGTAGTCAGACACTCCAGCTAGGCCATCCACCCCAAAGTCTTCCTTTAACAACTATATTTATATGAAAGTTTGTTATATCTAATAAAAAGCTAACATTGAGAATTCTTTTTTGTATTTAGTAACCTTTATAAATTAAATACTGAAAATATGAAAAGGTATCCAAATGATCCAATTTGCATATACTAGCCCCGTTGTAAAACAAAGTTGGCGCTAAACACAAAGAATTTAGCAAAAATCACATTTCATCTTTCTCTTTTATTAAGCAAGCTGAGTGAAATTTATTTTTTGTGTGATTATCATATTTTTTATTATAACTGCAGTGTAGTTTTATAAACACCCGATTAGAACTCCAAAACTTTAAAATATGTCAGAACTATAAAAAAGTTTCCAAATTTTACTAACTTAAAAGTCAAGATCCTAAAACCTCAGCTGGCTTTTTTATTAAGCTAAGTTTTTATGACAACTAATGTGAATAAAATTGAAACCTTCAAAAGATGTTGCTAGCGTATAAACTCAAGAAGT
This sequence comes from Massospora cicadina, assembly GCA_022478985.1. Taxonomy (NCBI): domain Eukaryota; kingdom Fungi; phylum Entomophthoromycota; class Entomophthoromycetes; order Entomophthorales; family Entomophthoraceae; genus Massospora; species Massospora cicadina. The sequence goes on from JAKSZP010011099.1 coordinate 2,724, forward strand.
TAAGTGTGAAATGTTAGGACCATTAGTATAAAATGATTAAGTGATTTTAAAAAGAACTGTCGGCGGCAAGAAACAAAAAGTAATTAAGCGTTAAAAAATTCATTTGGTTTAACAAAAGACTTAGTCAAGCCTGGCTCTAAAGATGTGCTGAACAACTATCGGACAAAAACTCTTATTAAAAATTAGATCGTTTTACAGAATGCATAAAAAAGAAGGGATTCATGAAAAGTACTTTCATGAAAACAAATATTTATAAATAAATACCATACCCTGTAGTGAGTAAAAATCCTCGTCAACTTTTTAATTCCACGTTATTGTCACGACATAAGTTTACTTTAGAAATAATAAAAATCAAAAAATAAGTAGGTTCAAAATTAATGTTGAGGAGCAAACAAGGTCAATGAATAAAATTTATTTCCTAGATAAATTGTAAATTCGATGCTAAAATAACTTAAAAAGCATCACTAAAACTGAATTGCGCCAGCTAATTTGCTTTTAGCTACAGTACGAAGCTCTTCAGAAACAGTTACCATGATCTTGTTTTCAAGCTGATTCATCAAATCAGTAGTGATTTTACTGATCTTATCCTGGGCCTTTGCCTGAAACTCTTGGAGTAGCTCAGCTCCGCCTCTGCTTCCACCCATTCCTCCCAAAACACCCGTCTTTAACTCATTTTGTACCGTATTCTTGACTTGATGCGCAAAGTTTTTTACGTCGCTCAAGAAGCCTCTTGAGCGAGGCTCCTCATTTTCGTAAGCTACCCCACGAGAATTATTATTGTACTGTTGGCCTTGAAGAGCTTGTTGGGACTGAGAGTTATTTTGAGATTGATTGTCCTCCAGGCCAGGAACTAAAGAGACCAAAATTTTACGAGCATCTTGAGGAACCAAGTCAATAATATGGTCATATATTGACTTCAACTCTCCTCTTACCAAGGGCCGTACCTCCTCCAGAGAAGAGTTTATAAAGTTGTCTATAAAATCCCCATCTCCAGAGCCACCAAAATTAAATCCGCGAGTTCCTTCTCCAAGCTGCTGATTCTCCTGAATGGCTCGAGTTTTTAGCTTCAGCTTGTTTTGAGCTATTTCAACAACGGATCCTGTGACTCTATCAGAAGTCGATGAAGTGACATTCTGAACAATCTCGCGAATTCGTTGACGAATTTCTTCAAGAATAACATCAATCTTGCGGCGGATCTGCTCGCCAAGGTCATCAAATATTCCACGAGTAGATTCTGACGCTTCCCCTCTCTGAGAATTTAGACCCCCAGGAACAATATCATTTAAGACATTTTGTACTCCATCGGGAAGTTGTTGAAAAAGCTCACCACGAGTGCGTTCAACGTGAGAGCTCACGTATTCAAATATTTTGGGTTTGAACGAATTTAGCAGCAGAGGAGTAAGTTGATCGTTGACCAAATTTAACGCATCTTCCCCTCCAACTTTTGCAACCAAATTAGAGAAAAAGTCCATTTAAAATCCTGTATTTTGCAAAGAGTAAAGTTAAACCAAATTGTTTCTGACACGATAAACTTATGGTTGATATGACTGCTCCAATCAAAAATAGATGCCCTGAGATTCTAGATAATTGTTTATCAAAGGCAAGGACTACATAATTGTCTGCATGGTGCCACCAATGTTAGTATTCAAGCCAAGTTTGCATTTCAAACCCTGAAACAAGCCAAATCTTGCTTCAATCATCTAATTGAAATTTCTAGCTCATCAACATTTTACGATAAAACATGCCTAAAACGGAACGCGATCGTTAAGATATTTTTTTCGAGTTCAGGTTTCTTTAAATTATTTCTTCAATGTAATCATATATAATCATATTTTTGCACTGTACTTTGTTTTATTAAAATCCCGTGCTTTTGTAAGACGAAAGCCTAAAACCGGAAAAATACTTGAACGATCGCGTTCCGTTTTAGGCAGGTTTTATTGTATTACATTCTGAAAAATGCTAGAAAGTGCTATCGAGATCTAAATTTGGCTGTCTTTACCAAAGCATTCCTCTTATAAGACTTTTTATATTATAATTCTTTAAAGCTATAAAACAATAGATAAAGAGATCTACTAGGGCTTATATTCTTATAGATTTCGAATTAAGCTTGCTTTCAAGCTTGTTTAGATATTTTAAATTTTATTCGAGGTGGGCTGACCTGGGGATGATACCGCACCGATTAAGGAAATGGGAAAAGATGATAAAACCCGGAAAACCTCCACACGCGGCATATGATAGGCCAGAAACTCCATGGACCACCTTGCTATTCGCTATCTCAGTTTGGGGCATTGGTGCACAATGCCAACACAGTCAAAATCGTCCCCTACCTAAAGTTCAATACCGGGATCGAACTTGGGGAGGCAGTGGTAGAGTCCATACTCTACAACTTGGGTATCCTACCCTCTTGTTTAGATATTTTATAGCAATAGTAATTCAAAGGTTTAGAAACAAGTATAAGAGTATATTATAGTTATATTTAATACTAGGTATTAAATATAGAAATAGATTTAGCTAACATGTTATTAAAAGAATCATTAAAGTAATACTTGGAAGCTAAAAAAGTAAACTATAAGGTAAATTATATTAAGTAATTGAATTAAAAATAAAAACAGTTTATTACAATCTAAAAATAATATTATAATGATTTAAAGATTTAAAAAGAAGGAAAAAAGCAATCAGATATCCAAGAAAGATTTGCTAGCTATCATCAGAAGCACTAACTCAACCTAGCAGAGCAAGGGAATACAGTGCATGACTCTTTTTTTAGTACTAGATGACAGTGCATGACTCTTATAGAGAAAACTGTGAAGTTTGAGAAGCGAGTATTTATCAGGAAGGACAATAAAAACAGATAGCTTACTTTACCTATAAAAAATGTTAGACTTCTGTATAAAAATGGTTGAATAAAGTAAAAAAGATCAGATTGTGAACTGGCAAAAGCTCAGTCCTCCAGCGAGAGGACATATAAATATCAACATGGTCGATATGTAGAAATGAAGACAAAAGAGTTCATCATAAAGTTAAGAATAAAGGATAAGTGCTTACCTGATGTAGAAAAGATGGTCTATCATAGCATTTCAAAAATATATTTATACTTTGATTCTGTAGTTCACTGATTATCTCAATTTATACAAAGTCCAAACTAAAAGAATTTTATATGCTATTTGGATTTAAATTTAAAATACACTTTAATTCTCAAAGGCTTAAGATCATTCTAGATCTTTGTTTTAAATTTTTAAATTTTATTCGAGGTGGGCCGACCTGGGGACGATACCGCACCGATTAGTGAAGTGAAGAAAATGGGAAAGGAGGATAAAACCCGGAAAACCTCCATGCGCGGCGTATGATAGGCCAGGAACTCCATGGACCGCCTTTGCTATTTGCTATCTCGGTTCAGGGCATTGGCGCGCAAAACCAACACAGTCAAAATCGTCCCCTACCCAAAGTCCATTACCGGGATCGAACTCGGGAGGCAGTGGTAGAGGGTCTATACTCTACCACTGGGGTATCCTCCCATTCTAGATCTTTGTTTTGATTTAGTATTATAATCAGAGATACTCTTTCAGTAATCTGAATAATCAAATCAAAAGTGAATTGTTTCAGGTTGTACTTCTGCTGCATAGTGAAACTAAATTAGGCACACTAAATTATTCAAATATACTAGTATCTGGATACCCATGCTTCGCTATGGTATTTATAGCTTACCAGATGATTTGAATCATTATTGTAGATTTTATATTATTCTAGTGGAGTTACCCGGCATCACTCAGGTTTAATAAACAAACCAATTGAAATGATTAAATTCTATTCTTGTTATAAAAAGACTAGTGGATTACCCTGCTTCACTACAAAGTTTATAAATTATCAAATGATTCTAAATTAGTTTTTAACCGACTTTGAAAAAGGAGAAGGTTCTCAATTCGACCTGTATATATATTTTTTTCTTTTTTTATGTTTGTTCACGCATAACTCTGAAAATATTGGACCGATTTGGATGATCATCTTGTCCAAAAATAGAGGATGTTCCAACTTAGGTCCCATTTTGCTATTGTAAGTATTGGGCAAGTATCTGCCCATCAAACGTAGTAAATATATCAAAATGGGCTCGGAGGCGATGGATATTTGTGGGACTAATACAACTCCGGATAAACTTCTTTTGGCATCGGTGAAGCGATAGCTTCGAAGCACTTTTGATATGTCCTATGGCTGGGGGTATGTTCAAAATTCAGTCAGTATGAGCTCATAGTGGGATGAGCTTAAAACATTATAGATGGCCATCTTTTTTGCATAATTTGACTAAAAAACTCATCTAAAGTTAATAAAAATGAATTATTTTATATAGCAATCAATAAATTTACATAGGATGACTAATAAAAGCAACCAAATCTAATAAAATGAATTACTGTAGATGGCAATCAGTAAAATTTGGCATACATTGACCAATAAAGTAATCTAAATTTAATAAAATGAAGTATTGTAGATGGTGATCAGTAAATTTGGTATAATTTGACTAATAAAATCAACTAAATTTAATAAAATGAATTATTAGTATATTTGTTTATAAGATACTATATATAATAGATATACAATGAGTTTTAATTTTATAGATAAATAGTAAGGGGTCAAAAACAATATATAGAGATAGTAATATTTAATAAAAGTAGGAAAAAGAGCCACTTTTAAAAATACACTAATTTTTTGAGGGGAAAAGAGCTGTGGGTAAAGTTTTTTTGGGAAAAAAAGAACCTTCTCAAAAAAAATTTGGGAATTAAGAACCTCCTTTAAAAAAGCTCTAAAAAGTATAAAATAATCAGAAAATTAAGTCTACTCAATAAAACCCTTTTTGAAGTCAGTGCCATATTTTAACTGACTTGTAATAGGTATTTATAATTTATATACTCAGTACTATTTATTCTAAGTTGCTTATAGTTTACACTTGGACCCAATCCAGATATAAGATACAATTTGTATTTATGAGCAAAATTTTATAATTCAGTTTAAAATATGGTGCCAACTTCAAAAATGGCTTTATTGAGTAGGCTTAAAATCTCAATTATTTCATACTTTTTAGAGCTTTTTTAAAGGAGGTTCTTTTTTTAGATAATGCATTGGATAATATACTTTTAATTCAGCTATGCTTGGTTAAAAATAGCTAAAAAATTATATGAGCTACCAAATTGCATGCTTGAGCAACTGTAGAAGAAAACATAGATGAAAACTAGGTTATAAAAAGATTTTGATTTTAAATTTTAAGGACAGAAAACCATATATGTTAAAGCATGAAAATTTTATATACCATGTGCCAGCATTCATAATCCAGGAAAGCCCAAATAATCTCAGGATCAGGCTGATAAAATATTTGATCATCCTCCAAAGAGGTTGTGTCAAGGCAATGGAAGATAAAGTTTAGACTGGCTAGCCAGTCTGGATGCAAAAGCACCCAAAAGGTGAGCCAGAATGCTGGGGGCATTGCTACACAAATAAAGTTAAATTGGTTGGGAGATATTTGACAAAGGAGTGCTAACAGGCCATAAATAAAACAAATGATCTGGTAAAGAACCCAGCTATTACAGCCCTGAGGCCAATGGGCCTGGGCATAGGAAGTTGCAAGATCAGGGAAAAATTCAAAGTCCTTGACATGATAAGCCCATATAACTGTGAAGAGAGAAAAAGTTAACAATATGACTGGGATGAGCTAGTTAATGCAAGGCCCACAGGGTTTCATTGTAGATATCATAGAGTTTTGGAAAAAGAATTCAAACTTAAATAAATAAATTTGGGTGCGGGGAGAATTTTTAATGGATTTAAAATAAGAGAATTTATTGTCAATTTCCTCAGTGTGTTATGACTGCTTAAATAGACAATCAATTTGGGAAATAACTTAGAAAAGTGTGGGATTGGGGCCCTTGAGATTTGATCTAACCTGGAAAACTTCAAGTGAAGGAAAATAAAAATAAACTTAATTTGAACCAACTTTGAAAAAGTCAGTGGCAGGCCAAGTCACTGTTGGTTTGTCCATGTAAAAAGAGTATCTGTAACTCTTCCATTATAAGAAAGGTGGTGTGAGATGCACAGCCACAACGCTAGGGAACTATTCATTAGAAGAAGGATGAACAGGGCATCACTAAAGATGTCAGAGCAAAAGGAACCCAGTGCAAGGGTGTACAATGCTGTATGTAGTAGTTAAAAGCAAATAGGTAACAAAACTTGGTAGGAGACCAAAGTGGAGTCTACAAACAAGTGAAGATCAGGGTTATAAAGCTTGGGTGCTTCAATATGGAGGGGACCAGGGTGGTCCAGTGGTGCACCAGATATAGTGGACACTTTTGTTATAATAACTTAGACAACGTTGTTAAAGGCCTCCTCAAGGAAGTCCAAATACAGGTGCACCTACAGAACCATAATTTTAAAAAAATGTAAGCTAATGGGAATTTTTATTAAAGAAGTTAACCAACAAGGAAGGTTTGTCTTGAGGAAACATAATTAAACAATCAGGGGGATTGTCCATTGGTGAAAGTGGTGCTAAGCCTAAGTGCATCAATAAGTGCACGCTTCTATAAGCCCAGGTACTATAGCTCAAGGTTGCCCAAATTTGAGTAATTAATTGTAGGCGTGGCTGATCCAATTTGAAATTTCAAAAATTGAATGAGTTTCAAACCCCCGTTCACTGATTTATTAAATTATACTATCATTGTTAAGGATATAGCTAGTTCATTTTAACACCCTTGCCATAACCTAGGACTGAGTGTCGCACACATCCACTAGACTAACCTGATCATATCTAGCCTGAACCCAGCACTGGTCTAGGGTATGTTTGAGGTCAGAAAGGCCTGCCAACTTCACCTTTTTGGCCTCCCAATGATTAGCTTTATCTTTGCAGTTGGTACCCTCAATCATGTTATCAGACCATGCAGTTCATGAAAACCAGATTACCAAATTTCTTTAGCTTTGACAACTGAAGTGACAGCGTATTGCCCAACAGGCCATGGGAACCTCCCATGGCCACCTCACATAGAGGCAGTTCCATAAGGTTATAATGGGTTTGGGGTACCCAACCTGCCCACACCCAGTCACTCTGGCATCCGTTTGGCCAAGCAAAAATTATTGAATGAAGATTTTGGTGCTTCTGGTGCAGTTTCAAACTGGTGACAACATTTCCTGATGGACCACTTCTATCAGCAAGCTTTGCCAAAGGTCTGACATTATATGTTTTAATCATCAAAGGTACACGCACATTGGGCCTTGTTTCCATTGATTTATGCTCTTGAATTTTGATTACAAAGGCTTGTTGATCTCAACTTTATTTAAACCTTTTGTCCCAAGATAATTCCAACTCTCCAAAAGATCAGCACAAATCCCTTAATTTGTTGTATTAATTTATTCAAAGTTAATACTGGGACAGGTGGAAGGATTCTTAAAGGGAGAGCTGCTACCCATTGTTCATCCACCACATGAGCAAGTTTGCAATGCGAGATGAGAGGGACAGCTGTCCTTCCCAGACCCTTTTTTGATGGGAAAGGGAACACCCCCAATCCAAATGGAGGTGTCACTCCCTCAGATTTACAGGTTGAGCCTTCCAGAATTAATTTGTTGCAATTTTGCCTGACCAACTGTCAGCTTTGTTTGATGCTAGAAGAGCCTCAACTTCAGGTTTGTGAAGGTTGGATTAGTTTGTTCATCTATTTATCATGGAACCAGCTGATTTAAGTAGTACTGAGCCTTCAATCTGGGTGTGTAATAACCCAATTAAAATTCCATAATGCTAGTGGCATAGCAATCTTGATAACTTGGAGAAGGGAATCACTATATTTCTTGTGAGGGAATAAAATTTAAAGAACATACCATAGGACCCCATACCAAACTAGATGGCTGCAATGGGGGCAACCACAGGTCTTTCTGGGGAAACAACCAAGGGTAGGAGAGGCAGGGAGGATGACCAATTCTCCTGGATTGGTGGTTGCTGGCCTTTAAACTTAGTCTCAAAATTTCTAGGGCCAGTTTTATAATAGTAGCTGTCCTTAAGATCATTAAAATTTTCTTTTTCACAAAAATATTGATCAGAATGCAAATTAATTTTTTTGGCTCAATTTGAAAATAGGTGAACTTGGGCATCATCTTATGCTGGTTGGGGTGGTCCAAAATATCATGCAGAGTCTAAACTGTCATTAGAACAGTGAATTGAATTTATAAAAAAAGTTAGGATGGATTGGCATAAAGAGATGCCCTGGATAATCCAGTGATTAGGCTTCACATTGCGTTTTGAGGGTGGCTGTTCCTTGTCCACAAATGATTAATCAAGATTAGCAGAGGAGGAGGCCTCATTTTTCCAGATCATGCCAAATTAATGAGGATTGGTGAGGCAAATTAGTCAGAATTCAATAAGTATCTTGAGCGAGAGAACAAGACTGTGGGTTACCCAAGGCGTGCTGATACAGATGCAAGTTAGTGGTCTTTCTTTGGTGGATCCAAAAGCCTTATGGATCAGCATATTGGTGAAGCACATCAGAAGCATTGCTTTTAATCATCTTGATAAACGTCCAGCAAGCTGCTGGATTGATGGATTGGAGTGTCCACATTATGAATATTGGTCCCAGAATGCAGATTGTGGCATATTTTATGGGTTAATGAGAATTTTTTGGAAAGTGAGGTGAAGTCTGTAGAGTAGATTTTAGAATGGTCAATTTTTTAAACATATTAAGAGAGTGAACTGCCAACTGCACCTTCCTAGAGGCAGTTGTCTTTTATACTGGGTAGTGGAGAATGGGATTGAGAGATGCTTGAACTGGAGTAGCTAATGTGCTCATGAAGAACAGCCTGGGCTTGAGGGGTTGCCAGCTAGCTTATGTATGAGTTGTAGAAGCTCTGGAAACATAATTTCCTGATCTGTAGTGGAGGGACCCTCACTGATCTAAACTTGAACAGATCTGCTAAGATCAGAGGGGCAGAGATTTTGGATTTCATTGGAGTTAATTTTGACAATTGAATAAAATAAAGATTAAAATTGAACTTTTTTGAGAACAAATTATATACTTAAATTGGCACCCAGAACCTGGCATTCCATGTTTTGTGTCCCAGCCCAGTTTTCTGACTTGACAATGATTTCCAGAGTTTTGGGGTCAAATTTTTCCATCTCCAAGGGAATAGGAGATTGCAGGGTGGATTTAAGTCTGGGGAGCGCCCCCTCTGTTTGGACCATGTGGCGTTCCCATTTCCCACAAAAAAGCGTCCAAGAAGGTCATCTGCACTCTTGTCTCACAAGGTGATTTAGCCCATTTTGTAGATGAGCGATGGGTAATAGCCCTCCCTTTAAAGATAACGCCACCTGCTCCCACATGTACTTCCACTAAATTAGTATGTCAAATTGAGGGAATATGAACCAAAATATTAGAAAGTCAGCACCCCCTAGGGTAAAAGGTTCTCATAAAGTTGATGGCAATGAACTCTTTAAATTAAGGTTTAAGAGCCCCAAAACCTGGTTAACAAAGCCCAATGGGCATGAACCTTATATGAATAATGCGCCTGGTGTCAAATACCTGGCAAAACTCGCCAATGGCATTGGGCCATCAGAAATTGTTGTTGCTTTTTCAAAACCTGCCCCAAAGATATCAGAAATAAAGCCTGCTGGTCATGTACCATATACAAAGAATGCGCCTTATGTTGAATCATTGGAAATACTTGCTGATGGCTCTGGACCATTGTCAAAAGTTGCTTTCAGTTAGGAACCCTCCCCTCAAATCAAGATCATTATTTGATGAATCCTGCTTGGCTGAACGGATGCTAAAGTGACTGGTTGCAGGTGGTTTGGGCACCCTGAACCCATTCCTGACTTCTTAGCACCACCCCTATTTAAGGTGGCCTTGAGAGGTTCCCATTGCCCATTGGGCAAGATGCCATTGAGAAAGCTATTGAAAACGCAGTAAAACTGCAATTTGGGCGTCCAAGGTCAAACCAACAGTGACTCAGCCTACTGCCAACTCTTTTTAACTTAGTTCAAATTAAGTTTGTTTTTCTTAACCCTCACTCAAAGTTCACCAGCTTAAGTCAAACCTTGATGGCCCTGATCCTGTGCTTTTATAAGCTAGTCCCCAAATTGATCATCTATTTAAGCAGTTTCAACACACTGAGGAAATTGACAGTCAATTTTCTTAATTTACTATCTATTAAAAATCTCCCTAATTTCTCACAATTTTAATTTATTTCATTTTCCTTGACAAACTCCCTAAATTTTTTAACAATTTGGCCCCTTGGACCCCATATTGGCTAGAAAATCCCAATCATGATAGTAACTATAGTTCCTATCACAGTTAACTGGGCTTATTGTGTAAAAGATTTCTTGAAACTTAACCTGATTGTCAAGGCCATCCACCAACAGGATATCAGTATCCTGTGGGCCCAACTAACCCCACTCTAGGCAAGGATCCGCCCACTCACCACTGTTTTTGTACCCAGTTCTCCTATGGAGAACCCACCTACCTGATTTGATAATTCAACTTCCCGCATCAAGGGTCGCTGGGTCTGGAGTCACAACAGCCTGGTTCCTTGCTGGGTTTCTTTTTACAATTGTGGCACACCAGCATTCAATTGTTATACATCTCCCTGTATAAGCCAACGTCATTTGATCAGCAATGCCTCTGGCATTTTGGCTTGTCTTTTATGTGCTTTTTGCATCCCAACTGGCAGGACAGTCTAAACTTTATCAGATGTCTCCCTGACATAATTGAATGTCCATTTTTTCTGGCCATTTTTGCCCTCACATAGAGATGGCCGCAGCAGTGGTTACCATTTACCAAATGAACGTGCAATTGGTAGTCTGAATTCTGTTGTTTGTTTAGTCAGTCACCAATTTTGTGAGCAGCACTCAGCTAGATTTGGAAGAATTTTTTCATGGTAGCATGGCCCCATTGCCCGCTACTCTCCCCTCAGCTCACCCACAAGTAGGGAATCCAGGTGTTCTCACCTGAGATGTTGCAAATCAGGTCCTTGACGCCCTTGCTAAGGTGCAAATGTGATCCACAGTTTCCCTGAACAATGCTGCTTCATTGATCAATACCCACCATGGTGTTGAACTTTTAGATGTAGTTGAAGAAGAAGCTTTTCAGTGGGTGTGAGGGCTTCTTCATTCTGCTACTCAGTCAAGTGACCCCACCTCATATATTGAAGCAGTATCAGCAGCTTTGAAACCTCATATGCCTTGTTTAGAACGTTTGTTCCAATTACTCTCCCTAATTGGCAAAGCCCCAAGCATGGGCTCTTTAGTTGAAGTCTTCCATGAGCAAGCCCCCACACTTGATCTTTTCAGGGATATCCTCCAAGAATTTCCAGATCTGCATTAAATTCTGCCTCTGCTCATCAAAAGGTTTGATCCACCCCTATGGGAACATTAGATAGAATTTGCAAGGCAGAGACTTCCATAAATGCCTCTCTCTGCCATACTCCCTGCCCTCAAGTTGGAAACTTCATGATTGGTTTGGCTGATGTGGTTTTGGGTTCTGATCCTGAAGTTGAATAAGTATTGATACTGGTACCAGGGTCTGACACTGCCCTTGAACTTGAGTTGGTTTGTCCTGGTTCATTTTTCTGCAAGTCAATGGAAGTCCAGCTAGAAGATGAGACCCAAACCATTGCTCTCCCCAATTTTTGCTCCTTTAAAAGAGCCTGAACTTCCTCCTGATTTGGTTGCAATCTCTTTGATGTCAGCAGAAATGACCATATTTGCTAATAAACATAAACCCCTACTTTTTAGTGCCAAAGAAAATTATTTTTGGAGCACACCAGGTGTCCTTCAAGGCCTTGGTTGACACTGGAGCAGCAGGTAACTTTATGAGTCTGGAGTTGGCACACCAGCTTGACCTTGACCTGAACTTTAGACCTGTGGTGATAATTGCTTTGTCAGCTTCCCAGCCATCATATAGAGTATGGCACCCAGTACCCTTATTAGTTCACCAGTTTAGTTTTTGCAATTGTTTCTCAAAACGCCTAACCTCATGTTCCCAGTATTTTAAGTGTGGGTTGGTGGCATCAACATCATGTTGGCATGTTTACATGACTTGATTGAAGGCACCAGCATCAAGGATAAGTTTGGGTGGCAGGAGATCCAAAGGTTCAAGTTACAGGACCTTACTGAACTAAAGCACACCTTGGATCAACGCTAGGTACAGGTCAGATATGCCTAGGTAGGTCCAGGCGAGGTGCTTAACGCTCAGCCCCTTGTTTCAGCTTTAGCATTAATATGAATGAGTTACCTCTTAAATTATGATGGCTTAATTCAAAACATCAGCGAATGGGAGTTTAAAACCTGTTCAGTTTTTAAAATGTTCAACTCAAGCCAGCCTTGACTTCAATTAATTAAACAAGTTTGGACTATTTTTAAGTATAGCACCCTGTCAGATGATAGTGTGCACTTATTGATGCACCTCATCTTTTTATCACTTTCTCTGATAGATGATTTCACCAGTACAGCTTAAATATGTTTCTTTGACACCAACTTTTCTTGTTGGTGATCTTCCTCCCTTCAATAAGCTCACATTCAGTTTAACGTTATTTCATATGTTGACTTGGGAAAACCTGTGTGCAGACCTTTTTGAGGAGGTCTCATGTCACATTAGCCAATTTATTTATTTTAAAATTCTACAGCCCCAGGTACACTGCTGTGCCTTCCAAATTCACTTCAAACCAGGTCACTCGTGCACTCTAGCCATGTACAAAGCTTGGTTATTAACTGCTAGTTGAGGCACAGCCAAGTTTTGTAATTGTTTGATTTCTAATTAAATGCACCATGATAACCACTCTCACCATATGTCTCTTTAGTTCCAGCGCCCTTTGCTGGGATATCTTTATATCAACCCTGATGACTAGTCCCCTTGCATTGGTACAGCGCTATGCATCACCACTTGGAATTGGAGAGTTATAGACACTCTCCTGACATTAGACAACCAGACACTTAACTTTACATGCATGAACTTTTTCCATGTGGGACTTTCTTGAAGTGCAAACGGTGTGTGCCAGCTGCTGGCCATGGCCACGGTGGGGCTCACTACTGTTTTCACATTTTTCCAATGGTTGGAACTTCTCAGCGTTATATTTGCTACCTCTAACTGGAAATACCCACCCTTCTTGCCTGTACCTAGTGGATATGGACGCTTTGCAATCCAAGAGCCATGATTCCCCAACAATCCACTGAAATCAATAAAATTGACATAAAAAATTGATTTTTTCTCAGAACTCATTTGGATGATGCAGGCAGGATCATTGATGAAGGGCCTGGCGGTGATGGCCTTGAATAACGTCATGCAACCATTTGCTGAAATGGGTATGTGGTCATTAATGGCCCAAACCACGTTTTATAATGACGTTTTCATATATACAACTGAGCCATATATCTTTTCTTATAGCTTAGATATGGACCCCATTTCAGTGTATCAAATTACCCCAGAAAACCCACTCTTGACCATCACCATGATCTGCATAACCCAAGAGGTGGAGAAGGAATTATAACAACATAAAAACTTTTATGCAGTTGCTGAAGATATGGTGGGATATGTGACCTCAGTAGTAAGAGTGGCCAAATATCCCTCTCCATTATATGATGCAAAAACTTATCCTAGGGGTATGATAGACCCTGAAGAAGATTTTGGTGGTGAAGTGTTGGCGTTTTCTGTTATAGATAAAAATCATTTGGGATATCTTTTATTGACTGCTATCATTTTATACCCTTTAAAGAATATCAGCACAGCTATTTTGGTGGATACTGGAGCTTCTGAGAATTTTATTGACCAAGACCTAGCTGACTACCTTGAGCTGAGTTACTTTCCAGGTGGTATGGTTAGAGGAGGGGCTTCCCAAGGTATTCCCATGCTGAAAATTATGGGGTTAGTGGATTATCAAATTGGTAAATATCATTTATCTGACCACTTCCAAGCTATCAAAAACCTCTTGCACCCATCATTTTGGGTGTAGAGTAGTGGCAAAGGTTTGACGTCAGAACCAACTTGAAAGAAAATAACTTGTCCTTAACTTTGAAGAATGGTCATGAATTAGTTGTCTATTTAACTAAAGCAAACTTTTAGCGTGATTTGCCACACTGGCCCAATATTTGCACCCTCAGTCTTACTTGTTGCTGAAGCTCTCTCTTGAGGTACCCTTACCTTCCTGTTTAGAGTGATTGAAATCTTCATTTTATGTGGCTTCAGCCAATGTACTGCAGGCTTATTCAGTGTTTGATTTAAAGTTCAAGCTCACCGTTGATTTAGTGCATATAAATTTTCCCAATTTACCCTTTAGATGTATGGGAGCAAGTGATCTTAGATGTGTGGGTTATGTAGCAGTTAGATAAAAGTGCAGTCTTTAAGCGTACCATCCAAGTATGCTCTCCACTTCTCTTTGTGGAAAAGGCAGATGATACCTTACGCCCATGTGTAGACTATGGGAATCTCAACAACGTCACAGTACAAGACTTACATCCCATCACACTGGGCTCACAAATTGCATGCTATGTGGAGAAAGTGAGAGTCTTCTCCAAGTTGAATTGTTTAAACGCATTCAATCAGATTCATATATCAGAAGGGACAGGAGTGGATGACTGCATTCTTTACCAGAAAAGGGATTTTCCAATTTTGGGTTATGCCCTTTGGGCTTAAGAATGCCTCTGCTATCTTTCAACGCCAAATTGATGTGGCTTTGAGGACCTACTGGGGGTATGCGCGGTAGCTTACATGGATGATATTCTGGTATTTTCCCCAGACAATAAGTCCCATGCAGTACACCTTTGGCAGGTGGTGGAGCGTTTGAGGGCACCTGACCTTGCATTAAAAATAAGTAAGTGCTAATTCTTTAAGTCCCAGGTCATCTTTCTGGGCAATGTCATGTTTGACCAAGGGCACATGATAACTCTAGACAATGAGAAGGCGATTTGTGAGTGGCCCTCTTCAATTACAGTTAATGAATTGATGAGCTTTTTGGGGATGTGTATGTTCCTTAAGAAGTTCACACCGAACCTTTATGAAGTTGCAGCGTATTTGTATAAGGCGAGTGGGGCAAAAGTACTCCAGTGGTCCTCAACTTTGAAGGATGCCTTCCAAGTGGTAAAGTGTACTTTGTTGTCCACATCCGTTCTTCACCATGTCAACCTCAATAAAGAGTTCATTGTTGCTTCTGATGCCTCAACTTCGCCATATTGGTGGCCCTATTACAAGTAGGTGAAGATGGAATATAGCATCCAGTGGGATATTTTTCCAGGAAGATGTCTCTATCAGAGTTAAACTACGCCATATATGATAAAGAGTTATTAGCAGTGGTTGAGGCACTGACCTATTGGCGCCATCATTTTCATGGCTCATCCCAACCCTGTGTACATACAGATCACCGTGCCTTACTGTACTACCATGCACCTCATGCCTTAACTCTTGGCAAACCCACTGGCATGAGACCCTAGCCCAGTTTGCGATTTCTTATGAATTTACTAAGGGCAAGAGAATGGTTTGGCGGATGCTTTTAGCTGCAACCCTGCATTAGCTCCCAATCTGAAGGAAGTAGAGGTGCATAATACCCATTTGATGATTTCACAGGGTAAGATTGTACCTCAACTTCCATCTCCCTTAGCCAACGGGCCAGCGCTTGCTCCTCTCAAAAATGCGGAGGCTTATGATATGTTCAGAAAGATAGTACTTTCCCAGCCTTTGCCAGCCAAATATGCTATGATCCTTACTAAGAGCGCATTGAATCAGGAGGATATAACCAGGGGTTATCACGTGAAGGATGAGATTGTGTGGTTTCAGGGCCATTTATTGGTTCCCACTGGACCAATTCACCTGGAAATCATCCAGGACCATCATGACGGAATCACCGTTGGTCATCCTGGAAAAACAAAGAATCTGGAGCTAATTTGCCACACATACAATTGGAAGGGGTTGGACACTCAGGTGGGCTGGTTTTTAAGAGTGCCCTAGTCTGCAACCAAATGAATTTAAACTGAAGCCACTAGTGGGGTTGTTGGTACAAGTTAAAAGGCTGAAGTGCTTTGGACTTCCTTGTTAGTGGATTCCATTGTGGAATTGCCTGTATCTGAGGGCTACGATGCCATCATGGTGGTGATGGACCTTTTTAAGAATTTAGCCCACTTTATTCCCTGCAGAACCACAGTCACCACGGCTGAGATGGCAGGCTCTTTGTCACACATGTGTTCGCTCTTCACGGGGTCCCTCATGAGATGATTAGTGATTGTGGACCCCAGTTTATCTCTGTCTTTTAGAAAGAGTTGTGCAAGTATCTGAAAATCCGTCCCTGCCGTTCAACTGTCTATCACCCTCAATCAGATGAGCAGACTGAATGAGTGAACCAGTGTTTTAAACAGTTCTTGTGTTGTTACACCGCCACAGATCATTCAGATTGGGTTTTCCATTTCCTCATGGACCAATTCAGTTATAACAACGCCCAACATGCATCAATTGGTTGTTCCCCCTTCTTCACTTACTATGGCTTTAATCCCGCCTTCAACATGGAGCCCAGTTGTTGATCCAATATGGAAACGGTGGTGGACTTTGCAAAAATAATCAAGAAAGTACACTAGGGGGTGAGCATGAATTTAGATGTGTCCATGCAGGTTTACAAGGAGAATGCTGATAGTAAGAGATGAGTTGAACCAGTGTACAATGAAGGAGAGCTCATGATGCTGGATGCTAAAAACATCCCAATCAAGCAACCATGAAAAAACCAGGAACTAATAGGATTAGCCATACTGCATTTTCAGAAAGGTGAGCCACGCCTCATACCAGTTGGATCTTCCCCCTCGTTTTGAATATTTTCAGTCTTTCATGAAAGCAAAATAGTGTTGTTTAAGGACCCTCACCAGAGAATCCTAAGGCTTATCTAGTGAATGAGGCTCTGGAGTGGAAGTGGAGGAGATAGTAGCTTTCTGTCAGGTAAGAAGAAGACTCAAGTATTTTGTATCCTGGAAGGGATTTGATGCAGCGGAGAACAGTTGAGTACCAGCATGAGACTGTGCTCATGTCCAAGATCTAATTGTAGTATTCCATGAGCGTTTTTATGAGGCTACAGGATCTAAGTCCAAGAAATCCATTGCTGCCATGAAGTTGGATTTTTTCCATAAAAACTTTTCCTTGGAAAATGTGCCTGGAGGGGGTGGAGCCCAAAAAGGAGGAGAGAGTAATGTCATGTTTACATGACCTTATTGAAGGCACTAAAGTCAAGGATAAGGCTGGGTGGCAGGAGGTCCAAAGGGTCAGGTTGCAGGACCTTCCTGACATAAAGCACACCTTGGATCAAAGCTGGGTATAGGCTAGATATGCCCATGTTGGTCCAGGTGAGGTGCTTAATGTCCAGCCCCTTGTTTTGGCTTTAGTGTTAAAACGAACAAGTTACCCCTTAAATGATGATGGCTCAATTCAATTAATCAGTGAACGGGGGTTTGGAACCTGTTCAGTTTTTAAAATGTTCAACTCAGGTCAGCCTTGACTTCAATCAATTAAACAAGTTCAGACTATTCAAAGTATAGCACCCTGTCAGATGGAGTGTGCACTTATTGGTGCACCTCAGCTTGGTGTTACTTTCTCCAATAGATAATTTCCCTGGTTTGGCTTATATGTTTTTTGACACCAACTTTTCTCGTTGGTTGTCTTCCTCCCTTTAATAATATTCCTAGTCAGTTTTACATTTTTTCATACGCTGACTTTGGTGAACCTGTGTAAACCTCTTTGAGGAGGTCTTATGTCACATTGCCAATTTATTTCTTATAAAATTATATCAGCCTCAGGTAACCGATGGGCCTTCCAGGTTCCCTCCAAACCGGGTCACCCATGCACTCTAGCCACGTACAAAGCTTGGTTATGTACTGCCCTTTGAGGAACAGCCAATTTTTACTGATTGCTCAATTTCTAATTACCTGCACTGTGCTAACCACTCTCACCATATGTCTCTTTAGTTCCAGCTCCCTCTGCTGGGCTATCTTTATATCAACCCTGATGACTAGTCCCCTTGCATTGGTCCAGTGCTCCATGCACCACCATACAAGGAATTGGAGAGTTAAAGACATTCTTCTGACACATGTAAGGATTTACCTTGAATCCAATATGCTGTCATTCTCCAACGGTCAGATAGAGGACGAATTTTCCTTACTGGATACTCTTCCTAAACTCAAAGTCATGAATCTTTACTTATCTTGTTTCTCCTGTAGGTTCCCACCTGATTTTCCCACAGCACTAAAGGGATATAAACATTTTTGACCCTTAAAAAGGTGGACCGTTTTCCCCCACATATGGAATTTGATTTGGGTTTCCAGACAATAGCAGGTGGTGAACATAAACTTCCCACTGTACCTACATAAAGCGGAGGAGGAGGTCGCCCTCAATGCATAGTTATATGCATGCTTAAGAAGGGTTGGTTGTTCAAAGAGATGTCCCCTGTTGCCTCTCCCATTGTCTTTACAAGAAGGCTGATGGTTCCCTTTGTCCCTGCATGGATTATGGCCACCTTAATAGGATCACAGTCCATGATTTCTACCCATTGCCATTGGAACAAACAATTGGCCAAGAAATTGCTAAGTTGCGCATGCTCTCAAAACTCAAACTAGTCAATTCCTTAAAACAGATTATGGTTATAAAAAGGTCAAGAATGGATAACTGAATTTTGTACAAGAAAGGGCATATTCCAATTTCAAGTGGTGCCTTTTGGGTTAAAAAATGCGGTATAACATTCCAAAGGATGATTGATAGTGGGCTGGGTGATCTCCAGTTCATCTGCGCGGTCGCATATATTGACAAAATCTTAGTACACTCCCATAATCCAAAACAAGATACAAAGGATTTGGAGGCGGTAGTGGCTGTTTTACATAAGTCAGCCTGTTTTTCAAGCCTTCAAAATGTGAGTTTTACCAGGAGAAAGTCACCTTCTTGAGAAATCTCATCTTAAAAGATGGTTACGCCATTCCCCCAGAAAGTTGGATGCCATCCATAAATGGCTGACTCCAATGACCCGAAAATCAATTGAAAAGCTCCTTGGACAATATTAAATTCTTAAAAATTTCTCCCACCCTATCTGAGTTAGCTGACCACTCCATCTGCCCACAGGTATTAATGTCCCCTTCCGTTGGACGCCCAAAGGCCAGCAGGCATACAAGTCAATTAAAGAGGTGTTTTGTCAACAATCATAAATCACGTGTACCCCTTCAAACCCTATGTTGTAGCATGTGATGTGTCATCTGTTGTGGTTAGGGCTGTCTTGCTCCAGGAGCACAATGGGTTGAAACACCTGATCATGTACTTTTCTCACAATTTCTCTCAAACTGAAAATTCATGAGCCATCTACAATAAGGAGCTGGCAGCTGAGGCGTGGGCCTTGACCCTCTGGCGGTATCTCTTGCAGGGCGCTCAGCATGAGTTAACAATGCAAACTGATCATCAAGCCCTTCTTTATTTCTGCAAGCCACATAAGTTGGCACACCAGTAGTTCTAAACCTACCAGAATTTGTGTAGCTTCAACTTTAAATATAAGTTTGTAAAAGGAGCATTTAATGTCCTTCCAAACTTCCTAATCTGCAACCCCACGCATTGTCCAGCAGACTTAGATGAGGTGGATCTGGTCACGGTCATTCCACCCACACAAATCTTATCCATTATACCTCCCATGGTTTTAGCAGCAGACTTAGTTCTGGACGCGCCCCTAATTTTGTGGGTCCTAGCAGCGCAAATGGCCTGTGCGGAAGGTGTGGACCTTCTGGAGCAGTTGTCCCTCCCTGCTTCAAAACATTCCTTGTATTCTCTGGCCAAAGGCCTCATTCACTTTTGGTCACAGGTTTGGATTTTTCCACTCCTCTGAGCTGAAGCGATTCAGGCTCATCACAAACCTCCCACAGTCGGACATCCAGGAAATAAGAAGTGTATTAACTTAGTCAAGCATACCTATAATTGGGCGGTCTTACCAAAGAATGTTCTGGCATGGATTGCAGACTGTGTAACTTGCCTATACAAGCCAAGACAAGCAGGTCTGGCAGGAATGGTCTTCTACATCCCTTACAGCAGGCAGAGGGTCCATGGACACCAGTCTCCGTGGATTTTATTGTTGAACTTCCCAGTTTCAATGGGTTTACAGCGAAGATAGTGGTTGTTGACCGCTTCACAAAATTTTCCCTATCCATCCCATGCTCTTCTACTAATACTTCTGAGAAAACTGCCCGTCCCTTTGTGCGCCATATATTCTCTATGTTTGGCCTCCCTCAGGATATTGTCAGCGACTGTGGACCACAGTTCATGGCGCAATTCTGGAATGAGCTCTTGCAATATTGAAAATTACGCCCTGTCACTCCACTGTGTACCATCCCCAGTAAGATGGACAAACTGAACAGGTCAATCAGATCCTGGAACAGTACCTGAGGTGCTATGTTGTAGTCGCTCAGGATACCTGGTCTGATGACCTTCTTCTAGTTCAGTTTGCATATAATAGCAGAAAACATGCCTCCACTGGTTTTTCACCATATGAAGTGACCTTGGGGTTAAACCCCTCATTTTCAGTTGGCCCATGCCTTCTCCCAGAGATATCAGCCACCGCTGACCATGCCCAGAGTATTTGGGCCATTAGTCCTTGGTTTGGGAGCATCCAACCAAGGCTATAAGTGACTACAAACAGTTTTCAGATTGAAAGCAGCTTCCAGCTCATGAAATAAATGTAGTTTCATATGTCATGCTTGACACGCACCATTTGTGGATGCATGTGCCCTCACGTAAGTTTGCAAGTAAATGCTCAGGTCCCCACTTAGTGGAAAAAGACTGGAGTAATGGGGCTTTCCGTTTAAACTTGCCACCCCACTGGAAGCAACACCCAGTCTTCCATGTGTCTCAGTTGTCCCTGTTCAAGGGGGTAATCCCCTCATATCCAGAGCCCATTGTGATTGAGGGTGCAGAGGAAGCTGAAGTGGAGGGCATTCTGGCCTCCTGCAAATCTCAGATATCAGTCTAATAAATCGTTCCATGGAAAGGCTATCTGGCCTGTGAGGACAGCTGGGTCAGTGCCTGAGATTGTGCCAATTGTTTGATACTAGTTGAGGCTTTCCATGTCACCCACCCAGACGCTCCACATCCTCCCCCAAAGATTGCTACTTTAATGGCGATTGAGTTGCCCAAGGCCCACAAAAATGTGGCTCTCACTCAATTACCCAGTGGTGGCACCTCCCTTTGGCAAAAGGGAAGGGTAATGTAAGTCCAGGGGAGCGCCCCCTCTGCTTAGATCAAGTGGCGTTCCTATTCCCCACAAAAAAGCGTCCAAGAATGGCAGCTGCCCCTCTTGTCTCACAGGGTGATCTGGCCCATGTGGTAGATGAGCGATGGGTAACAGCTCTCCCTTTAAGAATACTGCCACCTGTACCACATATACTTCTGCAAAGTTAGTATGGAAAATTGAGGAATTTGCACTGAAATATTATAAAGTTGGCACCTCATGGGTAAAAGGTCCTCATAAAGTTGATGCAACGTGCCCTCAGAATTAGGGTCTGAGATTTCCAAAACCTCAGCAACAAAGCCCAATGAGCATGAAACTTATATGAAAAATGCGTCTAGTGTCAAATCCCTGGCAAAACTTTCCAATGGCATTGGGACATTAGGAATTGTTGTCACTTGTTTGAAACCCGCCCCAAAGATATCAGAAACAAAGCCTGATGGGCATGTACCATATATGAAGAATGCGCCTCATGTCAAATTGTTGGTGAAACTTGCTGATGGCTCCAGGCCATTGTCAAAAGTTGCTTTCAGCTAGAAACCCTCCCCTCAAATATTAAGATCATTGTTTGATGAATTCTGATTGGATGAATGGATGCCAAAGTGACTGGTTGCAGGTGGGTTGGGCACCCCAAACCCATTTATAACCTCTTGGGACCGCCCCTATGTGGGGTGGCCTTGGGAGGTTCCCATTGCCCATCAGGCGAGACATTTTCAAGCTAAACATCGAAAATGCAGCAAATCTGCAATTTGGGAATCTGAGGTTATCCAAAAGTGATTCAGCCCGCTGCTGACTCTTTAGAAGTCAGAAAAAATTAAGTTCATTTTACTTCCCATCTCGCTCAAAGTTCGCTTGGTTAGTCAAGTATTAGGGGCCCAATCCTGTGCTTTTCTAAACTATTCCCCAAATTCATTTTCTATTAAAGTATTTGTAACACACTGAGGAAGATGGCAGTTGATTTTCCTTAATTGAAAATCATTAAAATTCCCTAATTTCCCACTATTTTGATTTATTTCACATTTTTTCTTGCCAAACTCCCTACAACATTAACAATGTGGCCCCTTGGACCCCATATTGGCTGAGAATCCCAGTCATGATAGTAACTCTAGTTCCTACCGCAGTTAACTGAGCTTATTGTGTAAAGAATTTCTTAAATATCAACCCAATTGTTGAGGCCATCCGCCAGCAGGATATTGGTATCCTGTGGGACCAAATAACCCCACTCCATGCAAGGATCCGCCCACTCACCACCGTTTTTGTACACAGTTCTCCTATGGAGAACCCAAACTACCTGATTTAATCATTCAACTTCCCGCATCAAGGGTCGCTGGGTTTGGAGTCACAACAGCCTGGTTCCTTGCTGGGTTTCTTGTTACAATTGTGGCCCACCAGCATTCAATTGTTACACATCTCCCTGTACAAGCCAACATCGTTTGAGCAGCAATGCCTCTGGAATTTTGGCTTGTCTTTTATGTGCTTTTGCATCTCAACTGGCAGGACAGTCTAAACTTTTTTTTGCCATCTCCCTGACTGTAGAGGCCAAGTGAGGGTGGGGTAATGCTGTTGACCTCTGGCCATAATTACTCTATCTACAACCCTCCTTTATCTTATTTACAAGGGAAGAAGCAGTAAAAGGGGGTGAAGTGGAGGATTCTTTGGGTCTAAAGCTGTTATCAAAGGTTCATTAAAAACTTCGGTTAAGTCCCTCAGTTGTACTAAGGGCACCATAGGTGCATTAGGTCCCTTTTTTCTTCTGAAAAGGAACTTTTTACGGTCTAACCCAAGTAATTGGGTTTCCAGACTTAAATTATACTCTACTTTTTGAAGTGGAAATATCCCTCCTCATGGTACATGAACTAGAGCGTAGTTCTTGTGCCTTTCAAGAGGTTTGATGGCTATAATAGAGGAGATTTTCTTAGGTGGGTAGGGGTCCTTGGGATGTGACTCATAGAACTTATCCAATAATCCTTAAAATTCTCACTGTACCTTACGCCTACCCAACTATTTTCATAGGCAGGGTAGTCTTTCCATGCAACCAGGTACTGGACAGACTCCTGGATTTCTTTGAGGCCAGTATCTCATCCACTTCTGCCTCTTGAGATTCCCACAATAATAATCTCTGGAAGTATGATGCTCTCCCTTAAAGGGAATAATTGGGAGTTGTGGAATAAATTGAGTTGTTTCCAATGGGCGGGAAGCTTGATACAGTATTAACCATTAACCAAATCCTTTTTTACTTCAATAGGACCTGAGTGATTACAAGCCAACTTCATAGAAGTGAACCTCTATACTCAATTGGTGGGTGTCAAGCATAGAAAGCAATCCTTCAGAGGTGTTATGCCCTGGGAGCTATTTTCTATTAGTGAACTTCATATAATCTCCAATGGCCTTTGACAGATGTTATTGAACAAGATTTTGGGTGTTTCAAATTTGGGTGGTCTAGTCCTCTACTGCAGGGACCACAGAGGTCAGGTGTGTTACTATCTAAATTGATGGGTTGTAACTCAAAGTAGCTTCAAAAGGGGAAAATCCAGTCAAAAAGCGTGGCGTGTTGTTGTAAGCAAATTGTGCCAGGGTGAGTCTATACCCAAGTATCCTAAGTGGCTGAGAAGTAAAAATGTAATTATTGTTACTAAAGCTTAATTAACTCACTCAGTTTGCCCATCTTTTTGTGGATGATATTGTCGCAGAAATGGCAATAATATTGAGACTGCCCTTCCAGTCAGAGTGAATGAGCACTTAAAGAAACTAAGAATGCTGAGGGGCATTTCCGCCTAATAACTTGATAGTGGGTGAGGAGAGAAGCAAATAGGGAGTAGTGACTAGCAATTATTGCAGCCAATATCTGACCTAAAAACCAGACTGTGGCTGCTGGGGTGGCAGCGGATTTCACTGCAGACAACTCATCAGGAACCACAGAGGGTCCAGGATCTACTAAGGAACCACTGGGTGGGAAATGATTGGTGATGTCATGAAACCTCACCCAATGAGGAGATATGATCTCCAATAACAATGGGATATACTGAGGATATAGGGCGTCCACAAGTGGGATATTACCAACAGGCCACTTGCTTGGTAACCCCATTTGATAAGTGGAGGTAGCAGAGTCATAATAATTGCCACTAGGGCCCAGTCATTGTGCAACCCCAGGAACATAGTTCTGGGTAGCAGTAGCAATAAACACAGGAAAAAGTGTATCACTTGAAAATTTTAACTGGAAAGGGGTTTTGTTTATTGTAAACAAAAATTTGAGAATTGATTAACAACTGTATCAGTGAGGGATGTTGCTTAAGTCCTAGGGGCTTGGA
This sequence comes from Massospora cicadina, assembly GCA_022478985.1. Taxonomy (NCBI): domain Eukaryota; kingdom Fungi; phylum Entomophthoromycota; class Entomophthoromycetes; order Entomophthorales; family Entomophthoraceae; genus Massospora; species Massospora cicadina. The sequence goes on from JAKSZP010011099.1 coordinate 27,251, forward strand.
GAATATGTGTGAACGCATGAACAAAGTTATCATGATCCCAACCAATTTTTCAGAATGAGAACTTACAACTGACTTGACATGAATTGACCTTCTGCTTGCCATCTGACCCTTGCTCAAATTTCATCACTAGATCGTTTATCCCACCATAATTTTGCTTGGCTCAGCGATGCTCCAACAGCAGGCAACTGGTAACTACCATGGCCATGTTATAAGGCCCAGTCCCATTAAGTATTAAAAGGGATTTATTACCATTGACATATCTGATTTTTCACCTCTTTGGCAGAATCCAAAGTTGTTGCTGGATTTTGACCCCCAATTGTTTAAAATTTTCACTTCTTCATCAGACTCTGAGGTTGTTGCTGGGGATACATGCTTGCCATTGCCCTTTGACCAGCATCATCTTGCTGCCAACACCTCCACACACCCCCTAGACTTATGGAGTAATTTATGCATGGTCAGATAGGGGGAAATGGGGCAACTTTGAGGGGGTATACCATCACTCACCTCTCATCCACCACATGGGCTAGGACGTCCTGGGTTACGAGGGGGATGTCTGCCCTATTGGCCCCCTTTTTAGTGTGAAGAGGTAATGCCTGACAATTGAGGCACAGGGGGTGCTCTCCAAGACTTCCATTATCCTTCTATCTTTGCACAGGGGAGCATGCCGCCAGGAACTTGGGTGAGTGCAACGTTTTTATGGATATTAGGAGCTTAAGCGCCAGAAGTGTGGTGACCTTCTGAGAGGATGAGGAGCGTTGGAGTGCACAGCATGAAAGGCCACCATTAACTTGCCAAAATTGGTGCAATACAGGGAACTGACCCAACTGTTCTCATATTCCAGGAACCCCTTCCAGACTGCAAGATATCTGATCAAATAGCAAGATTTCTGGGAAGCCAAGGTTGCAGCGACCTCAGCCTCCTATGAGCCTTTAACTATAATGGGCTCTAGTTTCACCCTAACTAACCCTTTTCTTGAGGACAACTGTGACATGTGGAACATAAGGTACTGCTTACAGTGGGCCAGGAGTGTCAAACGGAAGGCGCTGTTGCCCAGATCTATCTCCACCACATGGGACTAGAACATCTGCTTGCAAATTTCCAGGAGGGCACCTGCATCTGCAGGTGATTTTAGCAATTGGTTTCACATGAGATTTTATTTAACTGAGGTAAGCTGACCAGGGGACATACATTACTGAATATATGTGAAACTAAGAGAATAACTAAGAAATATAAAAATTGGGCACCCCAGGGTACTCAAGTTACCCCTGTTGCCAGCGGGACTGCCAGGTATGGGGGTTGGTGCACTACTCTGAGGGGGTTTCCCCTGCTATGGAACAGGTGTGAAGGAAGGGGTCTGTGTGGAGGAACCAGAGTGGTAACCATGAAGCTATGAGCGCTTTTTGTCTTGGTCTCATATATCCATAGAGTCAGGATTGGAAGTGCTCTAGTAAGTGGATATGGAATCTGTTAATAATCCCATGAATGGTTGGGACTGTGCCCTTGAACGCATCTAATGCAATTGTGTGTATTGTCCACATTGCAATGGGTATTATTAGGGAGCGGAGTGTAGATGGGATTGGTGACTCGATCTGGAGCGCGAAGATACTCTTTGATATTGAGAATTCCTGTTCGTTTTGAATCTTGAGAAGGCGTGCGACTTCCTGCCATATAGCTTTGGTTGAGGGGCATGTTTCTAGGCGGTGATGTAGGGATCCCTCCCCTCCACATACTGCACATGTTTTGTGGAGGGAGTTGGAGCGGTCCGCCATCCTATAGGTCCTTCTCAAACAGCGCCAGGCGTTTGCTCTTATCCTTGGTTGTAGGAGTGGGTGGTGTGTCATTTTCCACATTGCTTTCTGTGTGGTTAAATCATAGGGAATGTCCAGCATATCTAGGTATTCTATCCTAGCTATACTTGGGATTGTTGCGAGCATATCCCTCTGGGGGTGGTTTTCTGGGTTTCTTAATTTGAATTGGGGGCTGGGTCGTCCCCTTCCCTGTATAGTACCCATGTTCTCTATGGTCCATCCCATACGGCGGATAGTTCAGAGGATATGTTTGAAATGAGGGGAGGTTCCATGTGGACCCGTTGCAGTAGGGTGCTTGGCAAGGTATGAAAGTAGTCTGGGTGGACTATGTGGGTTGGTTAATTTGAGCGCCTGTGCAAAGTTAGTCCTTGCTGCTCTGGACCAATGTTGTTGTGGGAGGTCTGGAGCAAGGATTTACTTTATCCAGGTACCTAGGATGTGATTGGCATGGCTCTCAAAATCTATTAGCCCCATGCCTCCGCTTGAGCATGGGCCAAATAGTGTTTCCATCAGTATAGGAGGGTGAGAGCCAGGCCACAGCCAGCCCTGGATAAGCGCGCGAATTGAGGTTATACAGGTAGGTGAGAAGGCTATCGCATGGGCCTGGTACCACAGTATTGGGAGGATGAGCGAGTTAGCAACTGTAACTCGTCCTGTTAGTCCTGGGGTTCTTCCCTTGAGGGAGGCGACGCGTTTGAATACCCGTTGTAACAGGTTACTTTCTATTGTCTCATTAGCATATCCCCCTGATTCTAGCCAGATTCCAAGGTGTCAGACAGGAGTGGTGGTGGGAGGTGTTGCAAAGGGTAATATAATTGGGTTTTTTCTTCGAGTGTTGGTGTGAGGTTCTGATGTTGTGGCCCAATTGTTTGTGTATTTGCCTAAGAGGATGATTTCTGTCTTCCTTTTGTTGAGCGATGCATTGCTCACCTTGGAGTATTCCTCTAGAGTGTGTTCCAGCTGTTGGGCATCTTCATTGTTTGCTATACCTGCTACACAGTCATCTTCAAAAACAGTATCTTGACTGTTGGTTGTCCTTGTGCGGTTATCTCCATGAGACATGAGTCAGTTACTCAGAGGAGTGGGTCAAAGCTGAAATTGTATAGCAGTGGGCTGAGGGGATCCCCTTGTTTGAGCCCTCTGTGTGGTTTAATCTTGTTTGGTAGGAATCCAGGGCCGCATACAGCCATGGTTGCAGATTCTGTTAGGAGCATCGCCCATTTTATGAATCTTGGTGAGAGTTTGAAGGCATGTAGACATTCTTTTAGGTATGGCCAGCTAACACGGTCATACGCCTTTTCCTGATTTAAGAAGACCAGGGCACCAGTTGCTTTGGATTGGCAAATGTTTGCAACAGGGTGTATGTTGTTCCAGATCAAACGCCCTGGTATAAACCCAAACTGGTTGGGTGATAGGACGTCAGATGCAATTGCGCCTAATCTAGCTGCTAGAATTTTTGTTAGAATTTTTGTGTCAGTGTTGGAGAGTGCAATTGGGCGCCAGTTGGCCAGGTCCAACTTGTCACCCTTTTTATACAAGGTTATAAAGTAGGATTCATGGCCTCCTGGTAATAGGCGTGTTTCCAACAAACTCTGGTTCATTGACGCCAATAGGAGGGGGGCGATTTGTTGGAAATATTTTTTGTAAAATTCGTAGGGTATCCCATCAGGCCCTGGGCATTTCCTACGTGGTGCACTGCGAATTTTTTCCCAAAGCTCCTCCCGTGTGATAAGGGATAGTATATTGTAATTTGGTGGTGTACTTTGTATCTTGGCAGTTTGAATAAATTCTTTAATTTTTTGTGGATCTGTTGGCATATCGCAATATAATTTGGTGTAATAGCGGTGTACTTCCACCTTGACCTCCTCAGGGTCAGTTGCCACAGTGCCATTGGTCTTGCAGACCTGCGTGCACATGGGCTGGTTTCTGCAGGAGTGGAATTGGCAGAAAAAGTATGTCAAACAGGTTTCGCCTTCCTGTATGAACTTACCTTTGTTCAATACTTTGATTCTGTGTTGGTGTTCAAAGAAGAGATTGTTAAGTCAGGCTGAAATTTCTGCCCATTTGTGTCCCCAATTAGGGCTATAGCCAGATCTCAGAGTATTTATTTCCAGGTGGTCTAGTTCTGCCAAGGTACGCTTGATTGTGGCTGTGTCCGCGGTGTACTTGTGTGATGCAATATGTCAGGTTTTGGTGATAAAATCTTTTTGAAATTTTCCCATGTTCTGATGGGATCTGAAGTGAATGGGGCTGTGAATTCTGGGTTTGTAGCCTTGTTTTCAACCCAGTCAGATATCTCAGGAAATTTTATATTTTCCAGGTGAAGCTTTCTCCAAGGCGACACCTGTGTGTGGGATTGGGTTGGCGCTAACTGCACCGTAACTAATTGGTGATCAGAAAAATTGATCTTTTTTGTTGTAAATTTAGAGATTCTTGAGTGATGAGATTGTGGGATGAGGATGTGGTCAATATGACTCATTGATATGAGCAGTCCCTCACGTATGTTGGGTCTTGTCATATGGGGAAGGATTGGTGAATTAGGAGGAAGAGCATCCTGTAAGCCAAGAGATGCCTTCATTGTGCAATATTCAATGTGTCCAGGTGGGTATCCCCTGGGATTAGGCCATCAATCTGTATTGGGGTTATCCCAGCAGTTGAAATCGCCTAACATGATGATATCTGGTGGGAGGGTGAGGGTAGAAATTTTTTCAAAATTTTTTTCTCTCAGTTGCAGTGCATGGTGCATAGATACATGCTAACAAAATTATTTCATCTTGGCATGTGATTGTTGCTACCAGGACTTGACCGTGCAAGTGTGATGATGAATTTGTAATTTTAAATTTTTTTTTGTTTTGGACTATCACCCCACAGTGAGATGTCCATACTGATTGTGATAGTGCGACCCTGGTTGACCAGGATTCTTCTTTCCCTTGTAGGCAGTGGGTTTCTTGGATGGCCAAGATGTCTACAAGAGGTTTTCGCAGGAATGCCAGATTTTTGGCTTGGGACGTATGAGACCTGGCTCCCGCGATATTTAACGTCCCTATTGACACTGAGGTGCCCGTGGCGCCTCAGGAGTGGTTAGGAGGACCCTCTGGTCCTATCCCACCGCAGCTCATTTTGGCCATGCTCCGCGTCTGTACTCCAACTTTTTCACTGCCATTGTTGGTTCCCTTGATCTGACTTAATGATTCAAGGGAATTGTAGTTTTTTGCATTTGCATCAACTTTTCCTGCACAGGTCTCAAGTTGATTTGATGCGGGTTGTTGATTGGATTTTATATTTTTGAGGTTCAACTTTGTTGCATTGTGCACCGCATTTTCACCCAAATTGCGGTTGCATTGTTCCTCAGTATGTGCATGACTGATGACGCTTTGTGGCTCAGTCTGGTTACTGTGAAAATTTTTGACCTGGGCATATTGTTCTGATTGGTTGGTTCAGTGAATATCTGAAATATCCTCCTGAATTTGTCCATGGTTAATGGCGGATTCCGCGTGTGCCGCCGCTTCAGCCGCTGCTCTCTTATGGGCTTTTTGTGCTGCTTTATGCTGTTTACTTGTAAATGGGTCCACGATGGAGTATAGTCCATCTTCACCCCAGTGGAATGGGTGGTGGCCATCAGTTATTTTGGCGAAGTTTTCATTATCTTCATCCATAGCTTCTTCACAAAAATGATTTTCCATTAAGCCCTCTTTTACAGGGCATGCATGTTCCTTGTGGCCCAGTGAGCCACAATGGTTGCAAATGGGTGGTGCGCGTTCCGGTGTAACTCAGAATGCAGCCAACTGGCCCCCATCTGCAAAGTGAAATTCTGCTGCGTGGGGAATTCTGGATAAATCCTCTTCCACTTCTGGGAAGGGGTTGATTACAGCGATAGCTTTGCCCATGCACAGGTAGGGCACTAAGTGAAATCACTTTAATTCAAGTTGTTGGATTTCTCCGTAGGCCACAAGACCTTTGCGGAGCTCCTCCTCAATTACCTTATGAGGAAGGTTGGTAGAGAGCGAGTCAAAGGAGATGAACAAAGGTTTTGCTTTGTTCCATCTGGTGTGTGCGGTGCACACATTTTTTTGCCCTCAGGGAGGGCAATTTCCACGCAGATTCTTGCTGCAGCATCAGCTTCATCAGCTGTTTCAAAACCAATATCAATCCAGCCATGGCCCATGTTGTTGGTGGCTACGTACATTGCATGAGGGAAAAGTGAGGGCTGTGCCTCACATGTTTTCTCCCACAGGGTTGGTGACTCATCCCCAAGGAAGAGTCTGATCCCATGTTCCACCTTTGACAAAGGTTGGTTGAATTGAATGTACATGTATTGCGCGTGCTTTATAGTAAATACCATAAACCCAGATGGTGTCTGAGTTTGCGATTTCTTTACAGATTGGGTTCCTGGTCCCCCTCCAGGGCGTTTCTTGCCCTTAGTTGCACCATTAAGCGCACCGCTTGCTGTGACGCTCACCCATGTTGTATTATTTTTGTTATTAAAGTCGCCCATCTTTCCTGTGTGTGATTATCCAAATTTGCTGTTTGAATCAAATTGTAGTAACTAAAGTGATTGTTATGAGAAAGAAAAGCCAGTTTCACATGAGATAATTCCCCAATTTCCAAAACCATAGGTAATTTCATATCACTCAATATTTGCATGGCAGATTTTATGTTTCTTTTTTATTTTAAAAAATGAGTCAATCTTAATTTTTTTAGTTGAATTTATCAAGATTCAATTTAGATTTGAGACAGCTGTTGATGCTGGGAGTGAAGAGCTTCCACGCCTAAATCATTTTTAATAAATTTATCTTTAAGGTCCACTTTATAACCTGCAGGTAGCAGCGTTCAAATCCCGATTTGGAGTTCTAAAGTGGATACACCTTACGTCACGCTTCTGGCAATAAACCTATCTACTTCTTGAATATTAATTCATTATATTTTAAATTTGCAAAGAAGTTAGGTCAATTTAATAGCGTGACTAACAAAGGAGCCTTTTCTGATGCCTTGGGTTACTAAGTGATGTGTATGTTACTACAGAGACCCCAAAGGTGATGAGATTGGATTGGCCTTATACCTAAGCTAAGAGGGACACCAGAGTTACAAGTGAAATGCAGAGTTTTTTCAAGTGCATTTGGAGCGGAAGCTATTTCTTTTAATTCCAGTAAATTAACTAGTTTGCCATTATATCAAGGCACCTATCTTTTGGGAATGTGGTTGTTTTACTGATGTGACAGTCAGAAACTTGGGTTATTCCACGTTACATTACACCAAACTCAATTTTGTTTAATTATAGGAAGATCATTGTCACAAGCATACCCAACCCTGTTACCTAGGCCACCATTTTTTTCTCCCTCCATTGGAGTAAATGCATGTTGGGGGATGCTATTCAGATTGCTAACAGTTTGAGGCCTCTTTTGCCTTCCAAGAGATCTCTATTGAAGCATCGACATTTTCTGTGACACCTGGATTTTTAGATAGTATTTCTCTTGCCTCCAATTTTAAAAGGTTACCCATTGTATGTGGGGACATGAGTTGCACCACACTGGGAAAGCCAAAGTGGCTTTCCATTTAGTCTGGGGTAATATAATAATAGTTTTGCATGAGATGGTTTCCCAATTGCCAGAACCATAGGGTTTTCCATCTCAATTTGATGGTTGCATGGCAGATTTTGAGTTACAATTTTGATTTAAAAAATTAACTCAATCTTTATTTTTAGTTGAGTTTATCAAGATTTGATTTAGTTTCTTGCCAGCCATCAAAGCTGGGATTGAAGGTCTTCCACACCAAAATTGATTTATAAAAGTTTAACTTTGAGGTTCATTTGATAACCTGCAGGTAGCAGCGTCCAAATCTCAGTTTGAAGTTCTAAAAGAATACATCCATGTCGTACTACCAACAATATATCAAAACTATTTGCTTAACTATATTCTTTCATTTTAATTTTAATTAAAATAAGTTAGTTTTAATTAATAGTGTGACTAACAAAGGAACTTTTTCTGATGACTTGGGTTACTAAGTAGTATGTAGTTTAATCCCAAGACCCTGAAGGTGATGAGATCACATTGGCCCCATACCTCAGCCAAGAGGGACACCAGAGTTATGAGAGCAATGCAGAGCTTCTCAAGCACGCTTGGAGTGAGAGCTATTCCTTTAAATCAGAAAATTAATTAGATTTACATTATATTGAGGGAACTCTCTTTTGGGCATGTGGTTGGTTTACTGATGCAATGGTCAGAAACTTGGGTTATTCCACACGTTACACTAGGGATTAAATGAGGAATAATTTGTTCAAATAATGTACCAAAGGCCCCTACAACAAGCCAAAAGGTTGTAGTAGGGGAAATTTCATGTCTTATTTGGGAAACCACTAGAGTGGGTGAGGCGGTGAGGGCAACAACCACTCCAAGGTTCACATATTTAAGATATTGTATTTTATAGGCAAGTTCATTTTATAAAAATAAGGAGAGATGGATTTTGGCAAAATGGTACATATCACAGCTAAAATGAGATGTATCAGTTGGAAATAATGTACTTAACAACACTTATGGTCCCCCTCAGGTTGGGACCATCTAGTACTAAAAAACAACACTTATGGTGTGCTTGAAAAATTAACTATCTAAGTCATGTATGTAATCATCCACAAGATTGCAGAAGTGGAGAATGATGATGGATCTGCAAATCAGAATTTCCGCTTGACAATTTTCAGTAATAACTTGCAGATGGTGGCATGAATTGTTGATAATTTTTGGCAATAATCGGCAAGGTGGCATAAATGGTGGATTCTGCAATAAAGGGTTCAAACACAAAGATTGTTTTTGTTAAAATGAAACTTAAAGGAGGGAAAACCAAAGAATATTTTGTAAATCTACCATAAGGAGGGTGATTGCTTATATAGCGGTTGAGGGATAAGCTTAGAAATTTATGATGACTAAGCCACTTTTAGGCTCCTAACTGTCATCCTAAGATTCTTGCAATTGGGTTAAGGGGAAGGCATTAGAGGTCTTGGATGGCATAATAAAAGTTTTTGCCACCTGTCCACTGGAAAGAGGAGTAATCTAGCAGAATACTACCAAACTCAAACAGACTTTTCTTGATGGGTAAGTTACCATCACCAGTTCTGTTAAAATCCACACTATTGAAGTGTAAATTTAAATGAACCATAATTTTTTGTGATACTGAAGGTTTGACCCAAGATCTGAACCTTTAAAATAAACCCAATCTGACTTATTATGCATATTAGGACTTATATGAGAATTTAAGTGGGGTGGGGCAATTCCATGAATATCTTTTGTAACCAGGTCACACTTGGGGTTGGCCTGAGAGTCCTTCTAGAGGGACCTAAACTGAACATCCTCTCTGCACATTCCTTTAATCATTTTTATAAGATTAGAAGAAGATTTGGGGTAGAGAGGAAGGTTTCTATGGACCCAGGGCAGTCACCCACCGCTCAACTACTACATAAGCTATATCACTTTATTGTAGAGAAGGGCTCTACTAGGGGGCTTAGGCTCTTTCTTCTTCTGTGTAGAAGTTACTCACGATCCAGTTGGGGGCAGGTCATCTGGACATACAAAAGCCATCTGGCATTTTAATAATCACTTAAATTGTACCCTGTTTTGAGGAGATAAAACAAATGTTACCCTATTTTGCTATAGTTATCAACGAATTGGCAATAGTAGCTGAGCATTAAAAGTAACACCTGGATGTCTTGCTTGCTTCTTGGCCTTGTTAATCCTATAATAGCCTCAATCTCTGCCAGTTGGGGCCATAAGCCAAGTTTATCATTTACAACCCCACTTAATCAAGTTGCTGTTATTAGAAATAACACATATGCAGCCAGATTTTCAGATCAGCCTTGGAAAGATGGCAGAAAACTTCTTCTTAAGTAACACAAATGCTTGCTTACCATTCTTGAAGATTTGTTTATATTGTCTGATTACTCTAAGATACAGGAGATTTTAAATTGCTTAATATACTGTCCATAACCCATTGAAATATCGTGGGGCATTGAATAGCCCTTGAAGAATCCTAGTGGATTAGTAGAAGCTCTGGGAAGTAATCATAGCGCATTTATCCTGCTCACCTTTGGGTAGCTCAATCTGCTAATTGCCATAAATCCAAGATATGGCTGAAAAGTATTACAATGCTCAATAAGTCAAACACATCATAAATGCAAGGTAATGGATAGGTATCCCTCTTGAGAATATTGTTGAGCTTCCGATTATTAATTATTTTTTGAAAATTAGAATTGTCTTTATTTTTTATAATTAACACTTGATATGCTCAAGGTCTCTTGTAGAGCACTAACATCCCCTGTTGCACCAGCTGGTTATTTCTTTGTTAGTGACTTCATCTGCCACCTTTATGAATCTATTAGTGTGAAGGAAAATTAGCAGATGATTACTGGTATTGATATGGTGTAACACATCACGTGCACAACTCATATCAAAGCCATCTTTAGCTTAAATAACAGTTTTTTATATTGAAAAGGTCAGTGTCTAGTCCGTTTCATTTTTTGTTAGACTGGAGAGGCTTTCATAAGGTACCAGAGAGAAAAGGACATGCCATATTATTATAAAGGCCCAGTTCATTTAAGTTAACAAATTTGTAAATATTATTTACTTCTTTAAAAGGAAAATTTTCACAAAGGCAACGATTTGATATTGCTTTATATGATTAGGGCACAAATATAGATTATCTAATAGTACTACAATTTTACCATGGTATGGAAGGATAATCACAAACATGGTGACAGGTTTCAAATTATAATGACAAGATAATATGAATATTCTACCATATAAACCTTATGGAACACAAGTTAATTCAGACCCCATTATAAGGTTTCAGCCTGCAGGAAGGGTTAGATTACAAATCAGTCCTTAGTGGAATGGCATTAGTTTCTATAAGTTGGGTAGGCAATTGCCTAGTACAGCTAATAATTTTTGATTGCCATTTGGCACTATGCCATCCTTGATTGAAAGGTTAACAAACCTTTGGTTTGGGGCAAAGAGTCCTCATTTTTCTAGTTGTAGTGCCAAATGATTTTGGCTCAGTATTTCCATACTATTCTCTTCAATGTCAGCATAATTTTTATAAATCCTCAAAAAAGAGGTTAGAATGAAAAATCATAATTTTGATTTGTTAAAACTATATTGGAAGCCAATATGACTAGTGAACCAAACTTAGAGGTAGCACACTATATGCTCCTAGAGAAGTTGTAATCTGGGAACATAGTAAATAAATTTTTGATGATTGATCTATAACACAAGGTTAAAATTCTTTACTAATTTAGTGGAAACAATTACCTGTTGTTCCACTGACCATGATAGCTCTTACTTTGAGCTTATTAAATGTGATATAAATGTATCTTCATTTAGCATAATAGATTATCAGCCACATTAATAAGTTGTTATTTAAAGTGTCATCTTGATCTAAAATAAGATTTTAGGTCATTACATAAAAGTGGTGTAAATGCCTTAAAGTCTTAAAAGATATGGCCATGTGGACCCATATAACTTGAGGGTATTGTCAGAGGTGACTTAAAGCTTCTATTGCTCACATGGCATGGACATTAGACCTCATTTTTACCTTGTTTGTAATTGTATCGTCACTTTCTGGTGATAACAGAGTTTTTAGCCACCTTTTATAAGTAATTAGTTGTATGGAAACCTCCAGCAAAGCGCAATGGTTTTCCAATGACCTTTTGTTTATGGTGGAATGGAAGTCAATTTAGTTTTATGTGAGAATATACAAGAGTCAGCATAAATAATTGTATACCTTCTTAACTGCTTACCTTTTCCTGAATCATAGCCAGTTTTCTGGTTGACCACATGTATTGTGGGCTTAGCATCTATAACAGGGTAGTTGCTAGCATAATGCTTTTACTGATTGCATAGGCAATAAACAATCTTACTACCCTCTATTTTATTAAAACTTGGCCTGTAAGTAAGGTTGAGTCTTTCTTCAGAAAAAGGGTCCAATTGACTATGTTGCAAGGCTCCTGTTAGCTTGAGTTAGGCGTCATAAATGTGACTTTCTTTAAAAAAGTAACTAACCATTTAATTTTTTTTACTTTGATGAGCACTGGTTATAATACTCAGTATAGCTTCATGTAGGGCTCATAAGCGTGGAAAAGGGCAATCTGGGCATCAAGATTAATTAACACCTTGGTTCCATATAGAACCGGAGCCTCATGATAATAACGTTCAGCAAAAGCTGTAATCAACTCATCCTTGTTTGAAAGAAAAAGTTAAGAAACAACGTTTTCCATGTTTATATTCATTCTAATCTGCTAAACTTTTGTTTAATAAGTTCTTTGGCATTATGGTAACTTATACCAACTTTCAGTCATTTAGTAATTGCTAAATTCTGATTTACAGAGTTTATGAACCTCATTAAATTTTTTTACTTAGTGTCCCTGGAGGCACCCCCTGCCTATTTTAAACAGGGAATCAAAATTATGGACATTTCACTTTTTAAGACTTAGGTAAATTATTTGGATTAAATAGAATATGGTATCCCATTTCATGGGGGCACAAAGGCTGCAAAGATTCTTATTAAACCTCAGATTTATCTGACTAAGGAGAAGGAGTAAAATGACTTGGGAATGCTAAAGTGACCTGAGTGAAAGACTATATAAAGTAAACAGAGGCTGCCAAAGGAGCAACTATTGATGGGGAAGGTGGCAACAAAAGTAAAGTGCTAGCTGAAAAACTAAAACATTATTAGCCTATAAAATAATTAGAGTTATAAAGTTGTTAATCTTTTGGGCGTTGGATGTGCAAGTAGAACTTCCTTATCTTTAGCAGTAACTGCTAATTCAGAATCAACCTGTAAATTAACACATTTATCTGTAAACTCCTGCCAAAGTCAGTTTACTGACAAAGAAGTGAGCTGTTGTCAAATTATGGTGGTTGACCTGAAAATAAGCCCTCTGACAACCAACATAATTTGGGCAATTATCCTCCCAATGCTTGATCCAATACTCTAATTCTTCACTTAAAGCCTATTGCAAATACAAAGCTTGGGCTGACTAAATCATTGTCAATTCAATCTGATTATTATATCGAAAGCTTGGCCCAAATACACTTGCACATTTGGGCTGATTATTGCTGCACCAAAATTGAAAACTAGCCCTGACTAATTGGGACCAATATCAAATATTCAACATGAGAAATTATTTGGGAACGATCTGAAGAAAAGTCTACTAATACCATGAACAAATAGATGAAAAAACGTAATCCTTTTCTTGCCCTAGGGCAAATTTTATGTCAATCCTCATAATCAGCATGATAGCACATGCACATGGACTGCCCAAATGGTAGTACCTAGTGCTATCAAGAGGGCCAGTTGATATCCAAATTAGGGAGTTTTTTCCATCAGCTTTGTGATGAAAACATTACTTAAGCTGGTCCTAGAAATAATTTCCCACCTATTGCAAATTTTGTATGTTGATCCTCATAATTGGCACAATAGCACTTGCACATGGACTGACTTTATGGAAGTATCTAGTGGTATCAAGAGGCCTGCTGACATCACGATTAAGGGCACATCGTCTATTTAAATTGATGCCAAAATTTTCCAGAATTTGTAATTCATCAGCAGTATGATGAATCTCATTTTGAGATGATCTTAGGACAATTTTGCACGCTTGTTGTTGCAATTTTGTCCCTGAAATCCTCCCAAATATGAGAGTATTTTGCCACAAATAAACCTAGAAATAGGTCTCAGTCATATCATTTCAAGGTTTAAAACTGAGATGGAAAACAATTTGCTGAGATTGCGTGCTCAAATGTGGCCAGGAGATGCCATAGAGGTATAAATACCGGTGCCTGGCCTGATATAAAATTATCAAATAATTTAGTTTTAATAAAGATTTATTTTATTTAATCTTCTTTTTGGTTTTTAATCTCAAGTCTTCTTTGGAGAGTTTTGGCAAGCTGTATTCTTGAAATCCGCAGCTTGTAACTGTACCTACCTTGATTGAAGTTCCCAATTGCAAAGGTTATTGAGCCAAATATTGACCAGAAGAGTTAGGGTTATTTGAAAACGCCAAGTGAGTTTATAAGCAGTCTAATTACTGTAAGCCACCAGTAAAGTTGAGGATCAATCAGCCAAACACAGCCTGATTAAGCGTGCAGGATTATATCATAAGAAGCGAGCAATCCTCAGGATTTAACAGCTGTTCCAGCTCAAACTTTGTTCACCCAAGGCAAGTTTCTGGTTTCCAGTAATAAGATAACCTTTCAACTCCTTTCTTTCTTGTCCTTGGAAATAAACTGGGGTATGCAGAGAGTTAAATTCCTGGCATGGTTGGAAATAAAGCAATTAGCTCTATCCAAATCTTATTCAAGGCTGTCAAGATGGCATTGAGGAGAATTAGTATCATTTATTACAGTGAAAACTTGGAAGTTGTGGGTCAAAATATCAGAAATGTACATGGTGGCTATTTATTTTATAACTAGCGTGATAAGTAGATCAAACATCATTACCCTGGCCTTGGGTTGCCTGCTTCAGCATCTATAGATTATGCGGTATCAGCAAACATAATATTCTTACTATAACTCAGGATTTAATATCAATGGAGGATAAGTATGTGCTCTTGTAGTGAGCACCAGATGTTAAAACTGGCACGTTTGTGTCAAATTCTAACAGCACAGGTCATGCTACACTTAAAAACAGGGCACTGTATAAAGATAATAACCCTAGGATGCACAAAGAAACCTCTTATTTATCACAAATAGGCTTTTATTAAAACTTAGACAGATAAGAAAACCATAGTATCAGATACTAACAGTGGCTTGGGGGCTTTACAGTGGTTAGTCTTAGTAGGGAAAGGCTTTCCACAAGCTAAGGTAAAACAAGATCCCCCTCATAATAGTAGTATCCACCTGATATGTTCCTCTAACCCCTCATTCTCACTGGTGCAATTATTTGATATCTAGATAGCACTAAAGGATTCCCAGTCAAAAGCATAGTTGGAAAATACAGGGCTGTTAAGGCATTGATCTTATATATTTTCCATCCTAATAGCAGGCAGCATTTTATAACCAAGTCTCTGGAAAATGGCAAAAGAGATAATAATATCCCTATAAATGACAAGTTTATGCTGGCGTAGGGCAAGATAGTTAATCAAACATTAGATGGAACAAAAACTAGGCTGGCAGCTAAAGTAGTTGAGGTATTGGGGAATTGAGTTGCATTATTGAAGATTAAGGATCCAATATTCCTTCATAATTAGTGGTAATTGAAGGTATCATATGAGGTTGCTGATGGATTTTTTTATACAATTTTGGCAGCTTTGTATAAAATTTTGGGCCTTGGGATGAATATATCTATAGTGAATCCTACTAATCAAGTTTGGGTTAGAAAATGATTGACCCTATAATTTAGTTAAAATATAAAAAATAACTTTTAGAACAAAAGGCTATACTGGGCCTTTTGCCATTGTGTTTCTGAAATTTTGCCAGCTTAAATATTTAAACAATGTGATATTTCTTGAAGTTTGCATACCTTAACCGATTTTCTACTCTAATCTTAATGAAGTTAGAACATGAAAATTTATATCATATATTGCATAAGTTTCATTAGTTAACTTATGGATATTATATTATTATCATGCATTATTATACTTTAACTAGGTGACCTGTGCAAATAATTCTCACCATTAATGGTCAGTTACATAATATAATAAAGTGAAAATATGTAACTGTGAATATCTATTAATCCAAAATATTTTATTATAAAAATAATAACAATATCAGTCTTATCATAGATGATATTACCTTTTATACAGTATTATATATACATTTATTCTTTAGATTAATTTCACAAAACTTCTTTAAACAATTGTTGGGTTTCCCCTGGATGCACTCTCTGGTGCTAATGCTGGGGAACACAACAAGTAGGCTGACTGCAAGGGGCTAGCATCAGCTGAGAGGACAGGGGCAGCTCTGGACGCAACAATGGATGAGACTCCAATCATTTGAATAAATTAAACTTAATAAATAAGATAAAATAAATCCTATTAATGAAAGTATTTTATTAGAATAATATTCAGGGATTTTTATAGGGTATTTGGGGACATGTGCCTCAAGGATTGTCATGGCCCCATCCAAGTAGGGTTCCTCCTGGCCTTCTGGATTACCCACTATTCTGATCCTTACCTGGATCTCGCCACCCTCATGACCAGGTCAAGTGATATCCCAGGTCACATGTCTCAAGGAATGGGGACGTAACATTTCCTCAAATTTGGAGTAATTTATACAAAGCCCCAAATTTAGTATATTTGTTAATACTATAGATTTGACTCTCATTCTTGAATCTATTGAGCCATTTGGGATATACAACCCTTGAATGGGGGTGTCAATCCTTCCCCTGGATAAAGCTTTCACCTAACCCAGGAAAATCCCAACAGAGCCCCCTCCAAGCCTTGGCCTAGGGGAGCAAGTTGTGGCCTGAGGGCCATAGGACTTGAGTTTGGGGGTGTACAGAGCCTCAGGAAAAATACAGACCAGGTTGGTGATAGTGCCTGGTGTGGTTAGGGTTTGAAGCTGGACAAAAAATTGGCTAAGGCCCTCAAAGTTAGTTCAGATTGTCCTTTGGGAAAGGTGGTTTTAAGTTCCTCAATCCGCGATCATTGCTGTCTGAGCAATCTAATATTTTGAGGTGGCTGGCTTTGAGCTGCCATTTGGTTTCAAGGTAATTCATCTTGAGGTCTGATAACTCCAGCCTAAGCTGACAGTTTTCAATCGTGAGCATTTCAAGTTGGTTGGTCTTGTCCCAGATTTTCAACTGCAGGCCGACCAGCAGCCTTTGTTCTTGAATAACTTCTAGCTGGGAGGCCTTCAACTCTCCCTCCATCTGTGCTATCTGTTTGCACATCTCCTGCACCATCTTGGCCATGCGGGATTTGGCCTCTTCAATCTTTCAGTTTATTTAAGTTGCCATTCAAACCTAGCATCTTGTGATCACCTTATCCGCCAGCAGATTCAGGTAAGGCTTGGAGAAAAGGTCATTGACAGTGGGTAGCATGGGAAAGTGAACCCACAAGCTTGGAAGACGACAAGGAGATGGTATGGTGTGGCCCCCTGAAGGTTCTGATAGGGGGCCTCTTTAGTGACGCCATGTTACCATCTCAGGATTGGGGTGAGCAAATCTCACTCGTGACCAAAAGCAAACTGTGTGACAGAGTTCAAAAGGGAAATGTGATGTGGGCTGGAAGGTTGGCATCAGTAGTGGAGGTGACGTTGGCCAGCTTCTCAAGCTTCACTTCTTTGGGACTCTCATTTGCGTTGGGATCAGCGTTGTCCCAATCTGAGGGCTGAACCGGGTAATCTAAATTTTTGCTTTAGTAATTTGTGGCCCAATCTCTAGAGGTAAGCCGGTGAAGTCAGAAAGTGGTAGTGTTGACAAAAAGGAGTCATCAAGCTTATCCCAAATGGTGTGAAGGTAAATCTCAGGTATTTTGCCTGGCATTTAAATTGCATTGTTGCATCAACTGGTTTTTAGGCTTCCTGAAAATTCCTGCAGCTTGCTTCCTTTGTCAAGAGTGAAAATTGGTTCTCAACTTGTCCCAATTTTGTCAATTTGATGTTGTTGATGCTTGCTGGCCACATTTGATTCATCAATTGGCACTTTTGGGCTCAAATTGGTTATGCAATTTGTTTCCACTTTCTTCTCGGAAGCAGCAGAGTGGAAATCAACATTGAATGGAGGATTTTGTTTTTTATTACCTAAATAAATATTAGTGTTAGTATAGAAATTAATTATTTTTGTTGAAATTTGAGCACTCGGATTGTTTTTATTTTCTTTTTTCAACTGAAAGATGTTTTGTAGCTTGGCCAATTTCTTTTCAATTTTGCCCAAAGCTGAAAGAAGCTTAAACATTTTTCTCTCATCACAGTAGACAGGTCCTAGCGCCCATAGTCATCCCGTTGGGTGACGTCCTCAAAGCCTTTTTCTCTCCTAGCATCCCACATCCTCTTGAAACATGATGCTTGGTCCCTGTGATAAAATATTGCCTTCATTGATCTTTTTCCTTTGTGATGCTGGCATTTTAGCTCGAGTTCATCTTTTTTGAATTCTTCAGGAATTTTTAGCAGGTCAAGAAATGGTTTCAGCTGACTGGGAGCTCAGAAGCGAACAAAGTTTTTGGGGCACACTCAAAGGATTTCCTTGGAAATTCAGACCCAACTGTTATTGGGTCTTGGCCATTCTATTGGAGGTAAGTGAGAAGATCTGCATCCAGCGTGCTCACGGTGAGTTTATTATCATCCAAGGTTGAGGGTAACACCTCAGGGAGCGCCTTGGAAGCCCCCTGTAGTGAGCACTAGTTGTCAGGGTTCCCCCAGATGTGCTCGCTGGTGCTAATGCTGGGGAACACAACAAGTAGGCTTTGTCAAGGGGCTAGCGTCAGCCAAGAAGACAGGGGAAGCTCCAGATGCGACAATGGATGAGACTCCAATCATTTGAATAAATTAAACTTAATAAAAAATAAGATAAAATAAATCCTATGAACAAAAGTATTTTATTAGACTAATACTAGGGACTTTTATAGGGTATTTGGGGACACGTGCCTCAAGGATCATCATGGCCCCATCCAAGTAGGGTTTCTCCTGGCCTTCTAGATTGCCCACTGTTCTGATCCTTACCTGGATCTCGCCACCCTCATGACCAGGTCAAGTGATATCCCAGGTCACATGTCTCAAGGAATGGGGACGTAACATTTCCTCAAATTTGGAGTAATTTATACAAAGCCCCAAATTTGGTATATTTGTTAATACTATAGATTTGACTCTCATTCTTGAATTTATTGAGCTGTTCAGGATATACACCCCTCAAATGGAGGCATCAATTCTTCCCCTGGACAAGGCTTTCACCTAACCCAGGGAAAATCCCAATAACAATGTTGGAGGTTATGGCATGATCATTGTTCACTTTTTACCCATATGAATCTTTAACACAAACAAAGATATATTTAAAAATACAGACTCATGATAAAGCCACATATAACTGTCCATGAAAAAAACAGGTTCTGGTAAATAAAATTGTGCCTTTTAGGCGTCTGACCTAGTGCTTTTTTAATGTAACAGGCTGGAAAAACCCCAGTTCTGACTGCTGTATAATTTTACATATTGCTTTGGTGCATTGAAAAGCAACCAAAGTGGCTTAACCAAGTTGGGAGAGGTTTGGGGCACTGACAAGCAGCCAAACATTCACCTCTCATTGGTTGGATATGTAAGTCCTCTGTGTGGTTGGTCCAACCCACCCATGTGAAATCTTCCTCAAAATGGAAACACCTGAAAAAAGACCACAGTTATGTGAGGTATGAAAACCCCAAAACATCTTTTTATTTTTAGTCTATATCATAAAAACCAAGGCGCCCACTGATCAGAGCTCGTCTGGGGAGCAACCAACAATGCTCCCCGGGAAGGGAATGCTAGGGTCTTCATAGAATTTCCAAAGTGAACTTCAGAATGGCACACGTGCCTTATAAAGGCAGCACTATTTGGGACCTCACCTGAGCTATTGATTAGGCTCACACAAACCTAATTTACAGCTCAGGTAAGGCACAACCCAGCATCCAAAACAACCAAACTAAAATTGTTAATAAAGTGATCTGACTCAGATTCAGAAAATCTGAATCTGAGTTGAAATACAACAAACGAGACAAACTCATCCATTTCATCACCCCCGCTTAGAGGAAAAACCCCTCCCCAAAGAGGGGCCCCTCAGCGGAAGGCCATCATGGTGAGGGCTTCCTAGGGCGAGTTACCTTGAGCCTCAATAAAATTAGCCCAGATAAACTCTGAGCCCCTCAAAGAAACATAGATGGTGGAATTGAATTGCCACTGGGCTGCCAGAATCATCCCACCTGGCATGAGGATGAAGTTCCAGCATGTGGATGTGTTACACCCCCTCTCCTAGGCCCTTTTGGTGATGGTCTTCCCATCCCAACTGGGAAGGCGCTTTCACCAAGGAAAACATAAAAGGGCGCACAATCCAGCGTGGCTGGATGTCTGACCCCTTTACAGGTGGACCATCCGTGGGGTGAGGGATCCCTGCTGAGACAGGACCCCTCAATGCTACCAATCCTTGGTGAGCGGGAGGCCCCACTGGGAAATCAAACTGATGGTCACTTCAAGTCCAGGGTTGGTCATCAGTCACCAGCTCCCACCAGTGCTGGTTCCTTGACAACCAGGACCAAGTGACCACTGAGGTCAGTCCAAACTGGGGATTGGCAGCGTATAGTGAACAATGGACTTTGAAAATAATGTAACAGGCCAGAAAAACCCCAGTTCCGACTGCTGTATAATTTTACATATTGCTTTGGTGCACTGACAAGCAACCAAAGCGTCCTAACCAAGAATGGAGAGGTTTGGGGCACTGACAAGCAGCCAAAAATTCACCTCTCATTGGTTGGCTATGTAAGTCCTCTGTGTGGTTGGTCAAACCCAACCACGTGAAAACTTCCTCAAAGAAGAAACACCTGAAAAAAGACCACAAGCATGTGAGGTATGCAAACCCCAAAACATCCTTTTATTTTTATTCTGGATCATAAAAACCAAGGAGCCCACCAACCAGAGCTTGTATGGGGAGCAACCAACAATGCTTCCCAGGAAGGGAATGCTAGGGTTTTCTTAGAATTTCTAAAGTGAACTTCAGAATGGGCACACATGAATTTATAAAGCAGCGCTTTGAGGATCTCACCTGAGCTATAGATTAGGCTCACACAAGCCTAATCTACAGCTCAGGCGAGGCACAACCCAGAGCCTAAAACAACCAAACCTAAAAATGTTTTGAAGTGATCTAACTCAGATTTGGAAATCTGAATTTGAGTCAGAATGTAACAAATGAGACAAACTCATCCATTATAGTTAATGGTCATTGTGAAAGCAACTTTTATGGGGAATTGTTTTCTTACCATTTGGAAAGGCACAGTAGGATCAGAAGTTGTAAGGTTAATCTGGGGTATGAGCGCAGTTTTATAAAAGTGAATAATTTTAGCAGTGATGATGTACTTGCCTAATTGAGTTATCACTAGCCTTGTACCATTAATTAATCCCAGTTTAGCGTTAAGATTTCTATTTTAATTATTTGGGGAAGGTCGACCAGGGGACAAGCACCTCCAATATAATGGGGATAAACTAATGAAATTTGAAAAGTTAAGAGACACCCCAGAGGGTTCAAGGCCCCTCTTGTTGTCTCCAGGATCACCAAGTTTAGGACGGTAGGGAAGGGGGTTATGCTGGCTTATTCTTGGAGGCAGCATGTGTGAAGGAAAGGATCAACCTTTAGGAATCATATGGAGAACAATGTGTTGATTGTCCTTCTGTTATGGGGTCATGTGTTCAAACAGCCATGCTTGGAAATGTTTTAATATATGGCTGTGGAAGCGATGGATGGCTTCTTGGAATGTAGGCGCTGCTCCTGTGAATGATTCCAGTAATATTATATGTATCGTCCATAGTGCTATTGCTACTATTAAAGCCCTGAGGGATGAGTGGATAGGAGTGTCCATGTTTATAGCGAACATCTTCCTTGCTAGGCTGAATGGTTGTCCGTTTTCTTGGCGGAATAGGCGCATGGCCTCTTTCCATACAGACACTGATGTTGGGCATTGTTCTAAACGGTGGTCTAAGCTTCCATACTGACCACATATTGTACATGAGGTGTGAGTGGCATTTGACCGTTCAGCTGTGCGGTATAATCTCCTCATGCACCTCCATACATGTGCTCTTATCCTGGGTTGGAATAGAGGGTGATGTGTGTATCTCCATACTCTTCTTTGAGTTTCCAGGTTGTAGGGTATATCTATATGGTCCAGGTAATCTATCCTGGCTATGGTACTTGGGTTTTTGCTTATTATACTATCTGTGACTATTTGGTCATTGATTTCCTGTCTGTGAGTTAGCCTTGGGCGTCCTCAGTGACTGGTTTGGCTGTTTGTGTGGATCCACCAAGTCGCTCTTCTCATGGCTAGGAGTATTCGTTTGAAATGTGCAGGAGTGCCATGTGGTCCTGCAGCTGTAGGATAGGATGCCAGATACTTGATTAATGTGTTCAGGTGATCTGGGTTTCTTAATTGGAGTGCACATGTGAAGTTATATCTAGCTGTTCTGGCCCAGTGTGTATATGGAAGATCTGGGATAGTCACCTGAGCTATCCAGGATCCTAGTACATGGGTCGCTTGCTTTATGTAATTAGTAAGCCCCATACCTCCATTCCTTTATAGAGCCAAATAGGGTTTTGAGGCGTACAGGGGGGTTGTGGTTGAACCAGAGCCATCCTTGTAATAGGGCGTTAATTGTGTTGAAGAATGATGGTGAGAAAGCGATTGCATGGGCCGTGAACCATATGATTGATAGAATCATAGAGTTGGATACTGTGACCCTTCCTGTTAGACCTGTTTGGTGTCCATGTAAGGAGGCAATGCGTTTTGTTATTTTGTCTATAAGTTAATTTTTCATTATGGAGTTGGCATAGCCTCCTGATTCTAACCATTCCTCCAAGTGACGAACAGGACCAGCTATTGGCTTGGTGGTGAATGGAAGTATCAGTGGGGTTATTGCTAATTCTCGCCTCCTATGCCTGGTAAGGAGTCTTGATGTATTAGTTTGTTGGCCCTGGGTAGATGGCGTCCAATGGGTCTGATATTTTCCCAGGAAGTTGATTTCCGTTTTCTCAGTGTTAAGTGATGCGTTACTTATGTCTGAATAATCTTGTATTATCTTCTAAATTCTGCAAACGTCCTGATTGTTGGATATGCCCACCACACAATCATTAGCGAAGGCCATCATTTTGACTGGTGGTTGGCCCTTGACGTTGATTCCCTTGAGAAGTGTGTTTGTATTCCGGATTAGAGGGTCTAAGCTAAAATTGTAGAGTAAAGGGCTTAAGGGGTCTCCTTGTTTGAGTCCTCTCTGTGGGATTACTGGGTTGGTTAAGAAGCCTGCTCCCCGCACAGCCATGGTAGCAGACTCTGTGAACAGCATCACCCAGTTTATGAATCTGTTTGGGAGCTTGAATTTTTGAAGGCAGTCCCTAAGATAAGTCCAGTTCACCCTGTCATATGCCTTTTGTTGGTCTAAAAAGACAAGTGCTCCAGAGGTTTTGGACTGGAAGACATTTGCAACTGTGTGGATGTTGTCCCATATAGATCTTCTTGGAACAAATCCATATTGTGATGGGGATATCGCATCAGTTGCAATTTCTCCTAGTCGTTTGGCCATAATTTTTGTGAAAATTTTTGTATCTGTTTTGGTTAGGGAAATCGGGCGCCAGTTGGAAAGGTTTAGTCTGTCTCCTTTTTTTAACAAAGTGACAGTGTAGGATTTTTGCCTCCAGGTAGGAGGCTTTTTTCCATGATACACTTATTCATTGAAGCTAGAAGAATGTTAGAGATGTTAGCAAAATATTTTATGTAAAATTTATAGGGAATCCCATCAGGTACAGGGCATTTCCCTCTTGGTGCACCACTTACTACTTCCCATAATTCCTCGTGTGATATTAAGTTGATTAAATTGTTATTTTAGGCCATGGTGTTGATATGTGCACTTCTAAGGAGATTTTCAATTTTTTCTGGTTTGACCAGCTTGGATTTATACAATCTTATATGAAACCTGTGCACTTCAGTCACGACTTCTTTGGGTATTTCTGCTATGAATTTTGGTCTGATCAATGGACCTGTGTGAAAGCTATTGTATTTTTCTGGGTGTGGAATCAGTGGAAAAAGTAGCTTGAGCAAGTTTCTCCATCTCTTATGTTTTTGCCTTTATGTTGAATTCCAACTCAGTGTAGGTGTTCGTGGATCAGGGTGTTTAACTGAGCAGAAACCTCCGCCCATTTGAAACCCCATCCAGGGCTGTACCCTGTGCATGGGACGTTGTTTTCTAGGTGGGTAATCTCTGCCAAGGTGTGCTTGATAATGGCTGTAGCTGCCTTTGTCTTCTAGATGATGTATGTTTGATTTGTTGGGTGGTTGGTTTTTTGAAGTTTTCCCAGGTGGTTAGTGGGTCCAAGCAGAAAGGTGTTTGAAAATCCCAGTTTGAGGATATTTCCTCCATCCAGGTTTATAATTCTGAGTCAGCTAAACTTTCTGGGCGTATTCTGCACCATCTGGGTGCTTGGGTACTTGGTTTCGCCGGTTTGTAGGACATCAAAACTAGCTGATGGTCAGAAAATTCGATTTTTATAGTTTTAAACTTTTGAATTTGGTGCCAGAAAATTATTGGTGCAAGTATTAGGTCTATCCGTGACATAGAGACAAGTGTACCATTATGTACATGTGGGCGTGTCATGTTCTGTAGCAGGGGTAGCCTTTTTGGTAGTGTATCATATAGTCCCAGGGTGGCCTTTAGTACGCGGAGTTCCACTTGCCTTTGTGATATCTCCGTTGTGTATGGCCATCAGTCCATATCTGGATTAATCCAGAAGTTCATGTCTCCCATGATGAAAGTACTTTCTGGTAGATTTAGTTGTGTTAGGGCTGCTAAAAATCTCTTTGGTCATGTGCACCATTCAGGGGGTACACACTGGCTATTGTGTGCACTTCAGTGTGCCATGAGAAGGTTATGGCGAGTATGCGGCTGTCCAAAAATGAATTTTTATTGATAAATTTAGAGTTTTGGTTCGCGCATACTATCACCCCACAGTGTTGTGACCAAAACAATATTGTTGGGAGGAGCGTTTTTTCCCATACCTCCTCCTCTCCCTGTGGACAGTGGGTTTCCTGCACTGCCAGGATATCCACAGGTGGGTTTCATAAGAGACTCAATTTCTTGGCCCAGGATGTTAAGGCCTTGAGTCCCGCTATGTTCAGCATCCCTATCTCTACTGAGATGCCTGATGCACCTCAAGAGCGGTTAGCAGGGCCCCCCAGCCCTACTCCCTCACTCACATTACTCTCCAATGCACCTCTGCTGCGGAGGGCATAGCCATGAGTAGGAGTTGGGGTGTACTCTGCCTCTTTCATCGCCGCTGTTTTTGCTCCTCTCTTGGCTTTGCTTGGGTTCAATTTATCATTGTGGTGCACTTAAGTGCTTTTATTGGCCGCATTATTTTCTTGCACATTCCATTGTTGATTTTCCTTCCTGATTGAGTTAAATTCTGCAATTTTGAGGGGTGCGCTGAACCCCAGTTTTGCTGCATTCATTTCCAAACTTTGGTATCACCAAGTTCAATCTGGTCAGAATGGGTGTTTGGTTTTCCGTGGTATTTGATTGGTTTATTGACTTGAATTCATCCATGTCTTCCTGGATCTGTTATGGCGATATGGATGATTCCGCTGAGGCCTTTGCCTTGGCTGCGGCCATCTTGCGTGCTTGTTTGGCCATTTTTTGTTCTTTCAGGGAAATTAGGTCAATTATTTTATATTACCCGTGTTCTCCCCAGTTGAATGCTTGTGTTGTATCCATGATTTTGGCGTACTCTGAGTTGTCTTCGCCCATTTCTTCCTCACAGAATTCCATTTCTCTCAGGCCTTCTTTTATGAAGCAAGCGTGACTCTTGTGCCCAAAGGCATGACAGTGGTTGCATTTGGGGGTGTGCTTTTCCACTATTGCGCAGAACAGCTGGGATTTTTTCCCATCGA
Source organism: Massospora cicadina (assembly GCA_022478985.1). NCBI lineage: Eukaryota > Fungi > Entomophthoromycota > Entomophthoromycetes > Entomophthorales > Entomophthoraceae > Massospora > Massospora cicadina. The sequence goes on from JAKSZP010011099.1 coordinate 52,637, forward strand.
TGGTGAAGGATGCAATGTGAGGGATTTTTGTAATATCCTACACTACTTTTAGTTTGGGGAAATAATTGCAATTGCCTTCCCAGTCCTAAGGATCAGCATCAGCTGAAATCTTTGCATCTCAAATTGTTTAATTTATCTGTAGTCTTCCAAGCCTTCTCAGAGATGTCTTTCGACTACCGTGTGCACCAGTGTGATCAGAAGGTAATCAAAAATTATGAAAATATCTTTGGATTCTGTCCAACATGTGCATTTGGTTGATACCAAATGCTGTCCGCTGGGAAGGTTGAGTACCACTATGACATTTGCTGCTTCATTTTCTTCTTCCACAGTTTCAAACCCAAGGTCTACCCAACCTTTGCAGATAGTATGGGTTGTTAAGTACACCGCATGCAGGAAAAATTATGTTGGGGTTTGCCAAACTTTTTCTCACATTGTCAGTGTTTCTACACCCAGGAAAACTCATATTCCATGTTCTACCAATGAAAGTGGTTGCAATTGGGATACTTTCATACAACTGCAGTATTTTACCAAAAAATTAATGAAACCCATGGGGGGCGCCAACTTGGGTTTTTTTGTTTTTACTGAGACTTTCGTTTGTACATGTGCACTTGGTACCTTTGGGTGGTGCAGGTCTGGGTCTGCTGCCCTTTACCATGTTTGCCCAGCTCTTTGCTTTATCACTCATACTCATCTCACCTGTTATTGATTATCAGACTGTACTGTTTGAATCAAATTGTATTACTAAAAGTGATAGTAATTGAAAAGAAAAGTAGCATTAAGATTTCTAATTAACATTATAATTGCATTTTTCTTCAAAATCAATTTATGAGGTGGTAAACCGGATAGATTCAAAGAGTTTAAGAATTCTATGGGGTACAATTGAGCATTGTCTATTTCTTCATGTTGGTCACAATCAGAACTGAATTAAACCTTTTCCTCTCCAAGTAACGAATCAGAAATGATATATTCATTAATGTTTGTACAATCATCATTTTTTGGACATAAAATCACCGTTGATTAAATCTGCAAAATATTTTGTTCATTGCTTTCTGTGGCATTGAATATGATGATAATAATACTATCATAATTACAACCATCTAGTACTAAAAAAAATACTATCATAATTACAATATTAATGTTTCAGGATTTTGATTGCTTCATTCTTATAATCTGTTTGAACTTCTAAGTCACCATTACCCAATTTAAGTTACCATTCAATGAAAACAGGATCATCATTTGCCCTCATGTTTTGAGACAACTTAAAGATTTTTAATA